>NDGN011240813.1:0-14267 GCA_002564285.1 Tympanoctomys barrerae | reverse complement strand
TATAAGTTAGGCTTGTTTAGCTGTAGGAGCAGCAGCATATGTTATGGCCATTCCTCCAAACCCAGGGGCCCAGTGCCTCTTGGTAGCTTTTGTTAGCACTTTGACATATAGTCCCATGTAGCCCACTTTGTCTCTCACAGTAATTTTTTAAAAATCTAGTCCTTTACCAGTTGGAAAGCTCACCTTCTAAGAGGCTACTTTGTCAGTGTCACATGAAATAGGCCTGATGAGCCACATAACCCCAAATGCGGGGAAGCTGCATTGAGCAGTATATATCAAGTTAATGTGTGTTTGGTGTTTTCTCTAAAGTTTCCAGTGTAAGTCTGATTAAATACAAAATTCATTACAATGATGAGTACTACAAAAAGTTGACATAGGTGGAAGCATTTAGGAATAAAGGCATGTGGGTTAAAGCAGCAGTGCCCCAACCCTCCTTGCCCTGTCTTCTGTTCTTCATGCTTCTGCACTGCTGCTTCTATTACAGGCTGGATGTCCTCACTCTCCTTCTGGTCAGATGACTTAAAGGCACTTTGGGATTTCACTAGGGTTTTCTAGGTGCTGTTTGATTGTTAGGCATGATTCAAAATGCCCTGGAACTTTTGCTTAAATATGTAACTTGCTGCACCCCCTTACCTTGATAGGTGTTACTGACCCTTGACTAAATAGACAGTTGAATTTTTCTGAAGAAATGAAGGATTGGCCAGTGTAGTTCTTCCATACAATAAACTCATATTGTGTATTTAAAACATTAATTTTATACAGGTGTTCGAAGGTAAGCATTCCAGTGTGGCTATTATAGACTCACAGTGGGTATTTTATGAATAATGTTGAATTGTGTTAAAGGAGTCAGGCTGTCCTGTGTGTGCTTGTAGACTGTGTTGCTGGGAAAGTGGCTGCATCTTAATGACACATTTGCTTAAAAGTTGTTGGGCAAAATAGATGTTTTAGTTATTCTCTCGTTGTTGGGACAAAAATACCCAACACCCAAAGTTAAAGGAGGAAAGGCTGCTCAGATGGTGACGGTTTCAATCCATAATCAGTTGGCTCCAAGGGAGGGCAGAGAATGGCAGAGAGGCAACCACTCATGATGATGAAAAGCAACAAAAGCGACAAGCCAGAGGGAGACTAGCCTCTTTCTGTCTCTTACACTATATTCCATCTACAGGGATTAGGGCGGTGCCACTGTAATCAGTGGACTGATCCAGCACACCCTCAGTCCCAGCACTGCGCTATGAATCAGTCACACACTAGATTCAGCAACCTCTGGAAAGCATATCTCCAAACTTGCAGTGATCCTCCTGCCTCAGCCTTCTGAGTGCTGGGATTATAGGCATGCGCCGCCATGCCTGCCAGCCATCTTTCCCCCAAAACTCCAGTGACTGCATGGGGCTTTGTGGGAGGGACATCTAGACACAAACTGTAACAGTAGACTTGAGACACCTTAGAATTTGAAGTATCTTGTAATTTTGTGGAGAGATCCTTGTTTTGATTGTTCATAGGCTGATGTTCTTTTGTGGTTACAGTGGTTGCTACTAGGTTCTGTGAGGACAGAAACCCCTGTGTTACCGAGGTACCCGAGGCTCCGGCTTTGAGAAGCCATCCCTCAGATGCTCTTTGGGTGTATGGGTCAGATACAGTCCTGGACAAGAAGGTTGTTTGGTTCTGGGTGTTGGATGACAGAAACCCAATGGGTGAGATTATAGTACCAGCTCACTCACTTCATTAATTGAATTCTATATTTAGAGTTATCTAGGCCCATTCTGGGTTGTGTCATCTTTTTCACTATGGGATTTCTCAACTAGAATTTTAGCTGGGTGGCATCTGGGACACTTATACACTTAGATTAGCTGTGACTGAGGGTTGAGTATGGGATGGGGCTTTGGAGGCTTAAGACTTCTGTGAAAGCAAAATCTCAGTCACTTGCTACCTGTGTGGACTTGGTTCCAGCAGATTAATTTTGACATTTCCTCATTTGTAAAATAAACACAGTAATAGCTACTGTGTGCTTGTGATTTCATAAGTATTATTTGCAAAGCCCTTACGCTTGTCAGAAAGTGGGTACTCAGTGTGTGGCAGCCCTGTTAGCTTTCTCTTATACTGTTGGCTGTTGAAATCTCTCTCAGTGAGAGCTGTCGCAGGGTAGAAGGGAAGGGAGAAGGTAAAGACTACAGAAGAAGCAAAGTATATGGCACCCCTCTTGGTTCTACCTTGTATGGCCTCAGTAATCATCTGTGTTTCTTGTGTGAGCTAGCATCCATTCTCATAAGGCTTAAGGGAACCAGAAGGCAGTCTTCAACTGCCATTGAAAAGATGTTTGTCTTCCCTTTCTACTTGTTGGTGTGTGTGCCTTTACCTACTCAGCGTCTGTGCCTTCAAACCCCCAGGTCCCCAGGCTTTGGACTGTCCCTGGTTGCTGAAACCACCAATGGCACCTTCCTCAGTGCTGAACTGGCCTCCAACCCTCAGGGCCAGGGAGCAGCTGTGCTTCCAGAGGACCTTGGCAGGAACTGTGCCAGGCTGCTGCTTGAGGAGATCTACAGGGTATGTATGTCTTCAGGCTCTGTGAGTCCTTAGAGAAGAACAGTCTGGAAACAGCAGCTTGGTATCCCTCATTCTTACTCGTCTTTAAGGGTAAGCCAAGGAGTAGTTAACCTGTGTGTATGCTTTGAACAGTTTAGCCTTAACCAGTGTAATGGAACAGTTGAACTAGTCAGTAAGCAGAAATCTAGCTTCACTGGTATGGGACACAGAGCAGGTACTTTTTATTGGGGGCAGAGGAGAGATCTAGAACAGAGTCATAAAAGAAAATGAAGGCGAAAAGAGCATAAGGCAGATGGGGTGAAGTTAAGGAACCATTTCTAGTGCCGCCAGTCACTGAGAATGGGGGAATCATTGCTTTCCGATTTTTCTAGAGAAACTGAAGTGTATGACAGTTGATTCAGATGTAGAATACTAGCAACAGGCTATGTTTTGCAGTGTGCTCTACAGCGTGGAAGAATATTGGGAAAGGTAAGCCAGTATCACAGTTTGGTGGGGGCTTTGGAAAGTATGAGAATCTAGACCAGAGACCTGGCAATGTCACGATGAAGACAGACCTGACCATTCAGCTTCAGCAGCCCAGATCAGCCTGCCTTCCCAGTGGCCATGGCTTTTCTGGGTCATTTCACTCATACAATGTGTGTGTAACCTGCACACACTTTTACTGCTTCCCTGAAATAGCTGAACTGAAGGAAAGTATGGAAGAAAGTGGGAAGGAAGGGCAGGGCAGCAGGACGCTGGCAGGAATAAGTTGCTTGAAGATATATTCTCTGAAGTTCCTACCTACCTGGTTAGAGGAGGCCACAAACCTGGTTTCAGTTAGGCTGTACCCTCTTTTTAAGAATTTTTTTCAGTACTGGGAATAGAAAGAAACCCAGACGTCCACAGTGAGCTACACCCCCCAGCCCTTTTTGCTTTTTATTTTGAGACAGGGTCTCACTAAGTTGCCCCAGCTAGGCTCACATCCAAAGTGGTCCTTCTTCAGTTACCCAGCATGCTGATACAGGGATGGCCTTCCAGGGCTGCACCTCCTTTGCCTTGTCTGCATCCGGAGGGCAAATATTTTCCTACACTCGGAGTCTAGTCAGGACATCTCTGCTCTGGGTGCCAGGCTCCATCGTCGGGGGCTGACCTCCAGTGAAAGTGCACTCTGGGTTGCTGCTGTCTGAGATTGTGTAGTGTTAGTATGTTGGCCCCCTTCTGCCTCTGAGAAGAGTTTCTAAATCTTCATGTTGATCTGTGTTTCTTCCTGGTTCTTAGTCCTCTCTTTATTTCCAAGAAAGTTTTGTCCTGTGTAAAGTAACAACAGAAAAATCACATTTGAGTCCAGTGAATAAAATAGGCTGAGTGGGCTCAGTGGCAATTGTGTTTTTCTTTCAGTTCTTCTTTTTCCGTTGCTTCAGTTTGTCAGCCCTTGGGAGAGACAGAAGCTCAGGTCATGGGTAGTGCTCAGAAGAAAGCGCATAGGCACAGTCTGCCACCCATATCCCAGTCAGTATTCCCAGAAATGTCTCCTTCAGAACAAGTGAGACAAGTGAGAATGAACTGTTTCAGAGTTAATTAAAATTAAATACTCGAAGTGGCTCTGTTTAATGTTAAGAATGGAAGACAAAGCAGTGACAGATGTTCCCTCCAGAGAGGGCCTCCTGTGCTCTGCTCACCACGCATCAGGAAGTTGTCAAGAGGTGAAATCATCAAGGTGGAAGTTTTCTAACATGGATTTTGTGCTAAGTCTGCCACAGATTTTTTGAGTGCTATGTGACTTCATTTTTTATACTAAATTTAGTAACTTTGGAAGGGGGATATGTAGTAACCGAAAGTTTGGAAGTAATGAGATTGCTTTGCCACCTAAGGTAAGGGAGAAAAGGTGCACTTGACGTTTGTGGGAACCCAGGGAAGCTCACTGTTGATCTGTGTGGGTTTTCTTTTCCTGGTCTTGTGGTTTCTGGCAGGCATCTGTCCTTTCTAGAAGATCCTGAAAGAATTGGAAGCATCACATCACAGAGCAGGAGAGTGGGATCCCAAGGGCACAGCTGGAGTTTGGATTTCATGTCCCCATAAATAGCAGAGTATTTATTATATTAGCCTTAGGGTGAAAGCACAGCCCATCAGGCTGTGAGAGGAAAAACACACAGTCTGGATTAGGGTATTATTGTTTTCTTTTCTCTAATAGAGATTTTCATTAAAACATTCTATTATTCCTAGGTCAAATTTATTTTGTTTTGGTCATTAAGAAAACGTCCTTTGTGTGTTTGTGATCTTTAATTAGTACAAGAAGGAAAAAATGCCATCCTTTTTAACATAATTCTTTACAGATCTGTGATGCAATGTGATTTGAAGGAGCAACAAAAACCCATCCCATCCATTTTGAAGGTGCTGTTTGTATTTGCCAGCTTTAAGGCTTTGACCTGAGTGCTCCTATTCATAGGTTATCAAGTTTTCTCCATTCTGTATCAGGTTTCCTGGAGCTGCCCTTGCCTTTGCACCCTTTCCCTGCTGCACCCACTGCCCACCCTTCTGGCCTGCTCCACCTCACCCACATTCACACTCTGCCCCCGCCAGACATGGATTATGTGTAGAAGCTGCTCTCCTCCCTGCCCGAGGGGAAGTCCTTTCCACATCCTGTAGCTTCCTGCTGTGTCTCAGTCTCCCCCAAACACTGGTCTGATCTCTTGCCTCTTCTGTGCAGAACCCTCACTGGCTGTTCACTTTCCTGAGAGAAAATTCAGGACTCTTGAGTCAGTCTGCCAGGTTTAGCTTGGTCTGGCCAGCCTGTTTTCTCTGCAGTTGTACCTGGCTCTGGGCTGTGCCACGCTGGCCCCAGTTCATTATTCCTCCCATCTTGCTGCTTTTCTTGCTCCCTACAGCCTGGTCATTTTCCAGGTCCAGGTCAAGACTCTGCCCCCTAAAGCAGCCTCCAGAGCTGGAGATATAACTCAGGGGCATAAGCACCCGCCTGGCAAATGCCAGGTCCAGAGAGTTCAGTTCCTGGGTACTACACACACACAGAGAAAAGCCTCCATCTAATGTTGGGTGCCTTACATCCTCATCCCATGTCTTGGCATCTTGTAGTCCCCACCATTCCCTGATACGATGTTTCCATAGTGATTATGCCAGTCTATACTCTTGCCAACAGTGCAGAAAGGTTCCATTTTCCCTACAGCCCCTCCAGCAGTTGTTATTGTTTGGTTTTACTTATGCTTTTATTTTTTACAGAGAATAAAAAATAGTCAAAAACCAAAAAAAAAAAAAATGTTAGAAATGATACTGAATTTCACTACACAAAATAACAGGAATTCAACAGTGGTTTTTATATTCTATGATGTCTGCAAATTAGTTGTTTAGATTATCAGATATAAGCATACAAAATTGGTAAAGGAAAAAAAAGTTATGAGAAACTAAAAAGGACAAGAAAAAATTTTAAGCATTAATTTCGCTGTTCAGTAGACCAGCAGAAATCAGCAGTACAGTTATCTAGACTCGCATGTGTAAGCATCACTTTTTCCTTAGTGTAAGAAATTGAAAAAGTAAGCAAGATCTAAACAGTACGGTAATCATTGTGAAAGGGAAATGAATTGTTCAGAAAGGAAAGAATAACTGAGATGGGGGAAAGGAAAAGGAAGGAATGTGTGTGTGTGTGTGTGTGTGTGATGGCTGAGATAACTGTGTGACTAATTTCTGTTAGTTCATTGGAAGGAACAGTTAGTGCTTATATTGTTGACCGATCTTACATGCCTATATCTGGTAATCTGAGTGACTACTTTGAAGGTAACAGTATGCAATATAATGACCATTGTTTATTTCTTATCTTGTTTTAAAATTCTGTATCATTTTTACTGACTTTTTAAAAATCATTCTCTTTAAAATAAAAATGACTTTTTTATATAAAAAGGAAAATGAACACTGAAAGAAGAAAAACAACAAAAGTCATTGTGCCTTAGAAGAAAGAGTCTAAAGAGAATTCTGTTCTGCTTATTGATTTGGAGAAAAAAAAAAAAAAAAGAAAAGAAAAATTCCAGGAATAATGGATAAATAGTAATAAGCATGGGGACTGGGGATATAGCTCAGCAGCACAGTGCCTATCTGGCCAGCACAAGATCCTGAGTTTGATTTCTGGTACCAAAAAATAACAATAATTAGTAATAAGCATAGAAAGATCTGACCATGACAGTATTCGAGGGTTAAAGGCACACAGGAAGAAGTAAAAAAGAGGGGTTAAGAGCATCGTGAGCAGTTTCTGAGAGTATTACATTAAGTGTGGGAGAGCTGAAAGAATGTAAAATGCTTTAAAGGTAAAAAGCCTTTTGTTATCAGATGATGTTTTTCTGAGACACATTGGACAAAGGTAAGCATCATTCACTTATCCCTTGGAATTAATCTGCTAGAAGCCATTGTGCCTTTTTTGCTCATACTTGATAAAATGCCCCACCTCTGCTCCAGTTTATTCTTTATTCTTTTTTTTTTTTAATGTATTGAGGACAGTGTCTACAGGGTCTCACTATGTAGATTGTACTTGTAGCAATCTGTTTTCAGCTTCCCAAGCCCTGGGATTACAGGCATACGCTACCACACCCAGTCTCAGTCCCTGTCTTAGCATGCCCCAGGGGCGGGACTGCCATGCCACACCATGCCACACTGGGGATTGAACCCAGGTCCCTGCATTTGCCTAAGCAGGCACTTTAGTCTGCTGAGTTATCTGGCCAGCCCTCCCTGCTCTAATTTCTAAGGGTAAGTTTTACTTTTTTCTAGATTATCTGAAGGATATTTGAATGTCTGTTCATTTTTATAATCTTACTGTAATTGCACTGGCTGTTAGGTTTTTGCAAAAAATTTTTTATTATATAAAGACAATACAAAATAGTAAGAAAAAAATTAGAAACTATTGCATAATGTTGTCTTCAAATTAGTTGTTCAGATTACCAGGTATAAGCATGAAAAATTGGGGGGAAAATGTTACAAAAAATTAAAAAGGACAAAAATATTTAGGACCTCCTCAAGTTAGTTGATACAGTAGTTAACTCATCTTGGACTGTATTCTGTGAGTTCTGATGTTGGGAGTGTGTTTCTGGTCTCCCCCCTTGCATCGTATTTTCCTTTCAGATTTGTATAGTGATTAATCATTGAAATGTTTGTATATACAGGGTGGATGTGTAGACTCAACCAACCAGAGCCTAGTCTTGCTGCTCATGACCCTTGGACAGCAGGATGTTTCCAAAGTCCTGCTAGGACCAATCTCTCCATATACGTAAGTTGCTTTCTTTTAACCTCATCTCTCTGTCTAGTTTAATTTTGTACTTACACACAATGACAAGGATGTGTTGTACGTAGCCTGTCATATGACCACCTGTTTGCATTGACCCTTAGATGAGCCAGCACTCGCCACTCTTACCCTGGAGTTTATTTTTGTACTGTCTTCTTTTCTTTCCTCATCCCCAACTGTCATTCCTACATAATTAAACTTTCATGATACACATTGGACAATTTTTGTCATTTCCATAGCAGTTTCACTTGTGGTACATGGGCTTCCTGTTAGATGATTATTAGCTGGCTGGACGAGATGAAGAAGGGCAAAGTTCATGGTAATGCTAAGTCGGGAAATTGTAGAGGTGAGTTTGGGTGTTTTTAGTAGAAATTGACTTCTGAGGAGTAAAAGCAAACATTCTCCAAAGCCCTCAGTCAGACTGGAAATATAAAGAGCACAGGAGACGGACGGAAGGACAGATGGACAGACAGACAGAGAGAGGGAGAGGGAGAAGAAGCATTTCTCATCAGTGCTCTGGAGTCTGAGTGCATGCCAGTGCACACACATGTTCACAGACTTCGGGATGGTTGCGTGGCCATCTGTGGTAGTGAGCTGGGAGGGAGGAAATGCTCAGCTAGTTATGAGACTGAACTGTCCTTTTTCGGTTATCATGGTACCGATGCTGTATGTCTGAAAGGTACAGTACTGTGATAACTGAAGAATGGTGGTGCCATCACGTTGAGAGATAGGACAAGGACTTCAGTGCAGCCTGCAGCAGTGAGGCCAAGTCCTCAGGGTGTGTAAGCCAGGAGTCTGAAGAGTTTTATGGGGAAGGCTTTATTTTTAATTTTTGGGTTGGTGATAGGGGAGGATGTTTTTGGAAGAGAATGCCTTCTGTTAGTAGTGGGGGAAGGCTGATAAGCAGGGAGCTGGCGAGCAGCGCATTATCTCTTGATAACATGTGTAAAGCATTCGCAGGACAGGAAACCTAAAATTGAGTAATCCTCAGTGACATTGCTAAAAAAGACTTGGTGGTGAATTATTTGGAGAGAAGGCAAGAGCCAGGAGTACAGCAACCTAAGTGCAGAGATTCATTTCCCATAGTTTGCCAAAGCTCCTGGTAGCTGGGATCACCCTGAGTCCCATTGACTTTTCAGCAAGTGTCCTTGCTGCTGCTAAGATCCCGAGCTCTGCTTTGGGGCCATAGAAGGCCTACAGCTCACCCAGCAGGCCTTATTTCAAACTGTGCAGTCGTGGGATGTGGGCTTTGGCAGAATATTATGTGAAAATGAAATACATAATAATACTTTTTAATTTAACTTTTGAAGAATTTTTCTACTTGGCTCCAGGGGATTTATACTCTATATAGACCTTCAGCTTTCCTGGAGATGATAAAATATGGTGCGACATTTTTAAAAGTTCCTGTGTCAGTAGGCATGGTGATACATGCCTATAATTTCAGCGTTGAAGCAGGAAGATCACTGCAAGTTCAAGGCCAGCCTGGAGTATATAATGAGTTCAAGGCCAGCCTGAACTATGTGGTGAGACCCTGTCTCAAAAAAACAAAAAGATGAAATATAATAAAAGTTCCTGTGTCATCTTTAGCACACTTTTCACTAGACATTAATTGCCATGTTTCCTCTTTTAGAAACCTTGCCTACTTTTCTCCATCTCCAGTTTGGCCACTTTCTTCATTGGGATTACCTGCCTCGAGGCTTCATATGGAGGGGTCTGTCATGGGGCAGGAAAGGGTAGCCTTTCTAATGCAAGGAAGAGAAAGGAATGTATTTTCTTTCTTTCTTTCTTTCTTTCTTTTTTTTTTTTTTGTATTTTTTAGTAAGGGTATATAGGGTCTCACTATGTAGATCGAACTCATAGTGATCCGCCTGTGTTCAGCCTCCCCAAGAGCTGGGATTATAGGCACGCACCACCATACCCAGTCTCAATCACAGTCTCAGCATGCTATGGAGGGTGGGGCCAGCTCAGCATGCCAGGAATTGAGCCCTGGCAGCTGTGCTCTGCCTAAACAGGCACTTTAATCCGCTGAACTGTTTGACCTGCCTAAGGAGTGGATTTTCAAGAAAGCTGCATTTTTGCTCTTTTTCGTCATGGAAGTTTCCAGGGACCCACAGTGATTAAAGTTGGAGGAGGTACTTTGTAGACATAACTAACATCCTATTTATGGGTGCATTTGAGGGTAAAATGGGACAGTCTATAGTCAGGGCCTCCATGATAGCAGGGACAGTTTCTTCTAGTTGGATGCAAGAGCTTTGGAAACCAACTATTACATTTATTTTTCTGTGCAAAGTCATAAGACTGTGTTTCATGGAACTGCACATTTCTGAAGAAAACCAGAGACAAGACCCTCCTTGGTTAAAGAATGTATTTCCTCTGGCAGGTTGCACATGTTTTGATTTGTATAGTGTTTTTAATGTCTGTAGAACACTGGGATGAAGAGGGATGTATTTTCTTTCAGTGTTGCTTTCACATCCTTTCTGCAAAGTACAAGTCTGCCCATTGGCTTGCTTCAGGAGTTGTTTTAGTGATTTTCTGACTACTTGAGAAAGTAAACATACATACGTGAAAGTCTTTTTTTTTATTTTAATTTATTTTATTTTTCATTTTTTATTTTTTTTGGTGGAACTGGGGGTTGAATTCAGGCCCTTGCACTTGCCAGGCAAGCACTTACTCTACTGAACCATCTCCCCAGCCAATTTATTTTATTTTTTAAAGAGACTACAAATAAGAATTAAAATGAAAAATTACAAGTAATACAGAATTTCACTTAACAAGTAATATGAATTTCACAGTATTTGTTGTAATACATAGTATTGTCTTCCAACCACTTATTCATATTGCCAGATATTTGCATGTAAAATTGGAAGAAGAAAAAAAAAAGAAATGTATCAGAAAGTAAGAAGAGAAAAAGGTACAAACAATTGAAAAAAAGAAGACAAATTAAAGCGTTAACTGCTTCTTTCCATAGATCAACAGAAATTACAGTTGTCTGAGCCATCGTGCTTATATATATAGATAAATCTCTTTCCCCAACTCCCTCTCCTGTCCTTCTCAACTCAGTAACTCTTTCCTTTTTGAATAAGTTCATTCCATTTTCCCAATATCTATTGTACTCTTCAGGTTCCATTTTTCTTTTTCAGGTTCTCACACTAAGGAGACAATACGATGTTTGCACATGCAGCTCTGATGTATTTCACTTAAGAGTATGTTTCCAAGTTTCATCCATTTACCGACAGAAGTCTCAAATTTATTGTTTTATAGCTGAATAAAACTCCATTGTGTAAAAAATGCCACATCTTCCTTATCCATTCTTCAGTTGAGGGGCATCTGGGTTGTTTCCAGAATTTAGCTATGACAAATTGCACTGCGATAAACATGGGTGAACATCCTTTCTGTTGTTCCATATCGCTGTGGTATGAGGTTTTCAATTCTAGGAAAATACCTGGGGTGAGAATAGCTGACTTCAGTGGGATCTCCAATCCTAGCTTTTAAATGAATCTCCACAATCTCCATAGTGGTTGTACCAGTCTGCACTCCCACCAACAGTACAGGCATATATGAAAATCTTGAGAGACCAGAGACATTTTTTTTTCTTTGATAGAATAAAATAGTTTTGCCAGATACTTTGCTATTACTTTGCTGAGAATCTATTTCTGTTAAATTTTTTAGAGTAGTTTTTGGTGGTTTATATTTGGTAATAGTGGTGTGGTCCTGTGCTGAAGGAGCTTAGTATCAGAATTTGTACTATAAGGATTGGGTTAACAGCAAGCAAAATAGATGTTGAAGAATATCTTAGCACTTTGGGAACTGGGATGAGACAGAGGTTGCCAGCATTCTCTGCAGCTTGCCCATGTGCAGACCTCGGAGCCAGGCTAATCTGGACTTGAACTCCGACTGTGATGTACTCTGAATGTCTCTGGGTGTTAGCTCAGGGTGTGGTGGCAGTTCTGGAGCCATGGGCTGTGGAGCCCGAGTAGGGCTTAAGTGAGTTTTGGTGCTTAGCGTGCCTGCCTGCCCAGGCCTTTCCTTCTTTGAAGTTTATGACCTGCTTCCACCAGTCATACTTATTTAGTAATGTGACTGGAGGAAGTTAGTCATATGGCCCATACGTGTGCCTTATTTACCATTCCCAAGAATTCTGTAAGGTAGATGTTTATTAGACAGACATGGTGCTTAGTATAAGCTAGGTATTGTTTCTTCTTTTTATAACCCCTTTCTTTTGCTTTTGCTTTGCTGAGCTGAGGACTGAACCCAGGATCTCATGCATGCCAGAGAAGTATACTAGAGCAGGCTACATATTTCATCTTCGGCCTCCATGCCAATTTATTGGGGCTTCTTTGTTTTTGGTACCAAGAATTGAATTCAGGACCTTGTGCTTGCCAGATGGTGCTGTGCCACTGAGCTGTATCCCTGGCCCCCAAACCATGTTAAGTGCTTTAACCCATTTAGTTTTCAGCATAATCCTATGTGTATATAAAGAAGTACTATTATATACTCTATCTTAGAGGTGATAGGCTTGAGACACAGGAGGTCGTGTCACATTTCAGGCATGCAGGAAGTAGAATTCAAACTAGGACAGTTTTGTCTGGAGTTGCTGCTTCCCTGACCACCACATCTTATGTAAGACCTGGGATTCCGTCCATGTGAGACCTGGGATTCTGTCCATTATGGTTGAACTCCCAGCATTTTTCCTGAGGCAGGATGCCATGCTGCATTTTTTCCAGAAAAGTTCTTTCAAATTTTGTTGTGAAATGGTCTCTTCCTATCTTTAGTTGGAAGTTTAAAACAGACCCTGCCACTGTTTGTTCCTGACACCTCTCCACTGCTTATGAAAGTCTTAACTGTCCTTATTAAACACTGGCTGATCAGAGTGTCTTGGACCACCTAGGTGGTTGGTCGCCCATGTGCCGATCAGATTTAGTAGCTTCACTGCTCTCTGTAAACTCACAGTGCCCTTTAACTTACATTTGTGAGATGCATTATAGCATAGGTTTTGATGTGCAATCACCTTTGTTACATTTGAGCCCTATTTTTCAGATGAAAATGAGGTCAATTACTTGCTCGAGGTGAATTCTTAAACAAACGTGGCCTGTGATCCTTGTCTCTCAGCAATGCAGCCAGCCTGATTGTTTTCCTGCTAGCTCTGTAAAGAAAACCAGTAACTTAGACAGGCTTCAGACTCAGGGTGCAGGGATGGATCCCAGCTCTGCCCGCGTTGAGGGCCATGGGAATTAGATGGTGTGGTGGAGCAGAGGGCAGGGCCTTCTGTGGTGCTTTCTTGCTTCTGAATGTTACTGGAGACTGGCTGCATCTAAGGGTCCGCAAGCCCTGGGTGTTTGGAGGACAGTGGACAGGTGGCTGTCCGCTTGCTGGCCGACAGTGGCAGTGGGACCAGCCCACAGGAAAAATGATCACTAAGCTCCAGAATCCTCTGAAATGTGCTTATCAGATGACCTGGAGACTGTCATGGAAGAGTCCATCAATCGAGTTTTTTGTTTGTCTTCTGAAAATAAATGATTTTGTTCTTAAAGAAAAATTAGGGCTCATTGCATATATAACCCTTCAAGAGCCAGAATTCTGCACACAGGCATCGCATGGAGCTCCTGTTGCCTGGCACAGCTCATCTGAAAAGCTGCCAGGTACACGGTGTGGATGGCCATCTGCTGCCGGGCACAGCTGCCTTCCATGGGCTGTGGGTCTCCTTGTCCTTGCCTGTCCTGTATCTAGCAAGCATGCATGTGCTGCAGGTGAAGCAGGGAAGAAAAGTGGTCAGTCAGGAGGTCTTCAGTGGGGCTGCGGCCCTGCAGTGCCCAGAGGGGTGTGGAGCCACGACGATGAGGCTCTGTCCAGCGCATGGACATCCAGAGAAGTCCGTTCTGTTGTTTGCCTTTTCTTCACTTGTTTATTGGAATGTACTGTCATCTCTGCTCATTTCTCAGCTTCTAAGCAGTGCTTGTGTTTTAATATCTCACACACTGATGGGCATGGTGGCACATGCCTGTAATCTCAGCACTGGGGAGGCTGAGGCAGGAGGTTTGTCACAAGTTCAAGGCCAACATGGACTACATAGTCCAAGAACTACATGGTGGGACTCTGTCTCAAAACAAACAAACAACACTAAAACCAAACCAAACCAAAATATTCTACACACTGGAACCAAAACAGAAGAATGAAGCTTTGAGGTGGGAAAGAGTCCGAAGTATGCATTCATCCATCTCTTCCGCAGTCTTCCAGAGACCAGCTGAGGGGACCACAGAGCATGGTGTAAAAAGTCCAACTGATTTCACTTTTTCTAAATGTTCCAAAGGCCACAGATACTCAAAGCTGCCCACACAAGAGGTGTGCACACTCAAGCTGTGCTTCTCTGCTTCTCCAGATCAGGCGAGCTGAGGCTCCGCAGGAGCTCTGCCAGCTGGAGAGCGGGGTCTGGGTTTTATTTTTTAAAATAAATTTTTATTTGTTATTTTTT
>NDGN011240767.1:0-14337 GCA_002564285.1 Tympanoctomys barrerae | reverse complement strand
GATTTTGAGACAGGGTCTCCCTATGCAGTTCAAGCTGGCCTTGAGCTCACTTTGTAGCCCAGGCTGAGCTCAAACTTGCACTGATCCTCCTGTCTCAGCCTCCCAAATGCTGAAATTATGAGATTCTGTCTCAAAAGAACAAACAAACGAAAAATAAAAAATGGGAGTTGGTTTTATCAAGTGCCATGAAGCAGGCAGGGACAGGAGTCATAGTGGCAGATGGCGGTGGGGTGTTCTATCCGCTGCTGTCTCCAGGCTGATGTGTCTCTCAGCACACCGTTAGTGGAGCTGGCTGTCCTGCCTGCCTGTCCCTGACCCTGCTATGGGGCCACCTCAGTGGTGTGACATCACAATGTCAAGCCATGCAGGCCTTGGAGCACAGGACACTTGCTGACCTTCCCAGGGCTGTCCCCAGGTCCTCAGTCGCCCAGGTGAGCTGTCTACTGCTGTCTCCGCCTTCTCAGATGCACCTGGTGAGTTCTCAGATCTGTCCCCACCCCATGCCAGGGCCACAGCTGGCAGTAGGGCAGGACTGGTGGCAAGGATCATGCGGGGACAGCGCCTGTTCTCCCCAGCTGGTGCACCCAGCCTCTCCCTCTACGTAGCCATCTGCAGGCACCTCAGCTGGCCACCTGCTCTGGCTCCCTGGACAAAGGTCATCGTGTCCTTTATGGACACGGATGGGTGGACAGGCCAGCTCTGGGATAGAAAGTCCATTAGAGCATAGCTCCTCACCCTGGGTGAGGTCCCAGCAGCCACTGCCAGGGTCACATGGCACAACAGAGGGAACAGAGCCACCTTCCCGGGGGCTGTCATCAACACAGAAGACACCACCTCCGAAATACAATCCAAAAGTCCTGCAGACTGCCTTCCCATAATGTTGCTCAGGCTCATGTCAAACTCCCGGGCTCACGAAATCTTCCTGCCTCAGCCTCCTGAGCACTGGGACCAGGGCTGTGCAGGGCGGTGCCAGCTCTTGCTTTGTTGTTAATCCAGTCCCCATTCCCCTTTGGTGTATCAGACCTCTCCCTTTCCTTCCGGATAGTAAGACAACTATGGAACAGTGACAGGAAGTGCCTGGGTAGATTAGAACACTAGAAATAGAGAGTGGGTGGGAACAGGGGCCGAAGCCTCTCACAAGTGGATGCTGGGCAGTTGCAGCTAGGGTCCTTGCCACCTGCAGAGTACAGTGGTCCTCTGCAGGCGCCTCATCCCCACTGGAGGACCCAGCCCTTCTGGGCCCCGAGGGTCTTCAGGAGGCTCAGGACTGAAGCCAGGTGACTCAGAGAAGAACCTGAGGCCTCCGTGGATGTCACAGTCCCTGCTGCACAGGGGAGCATCCCAGATGCCATGGTTTATAGGGCAAGCTGAGCATGCTTCAGCCCTGCTGAAAGAAAAGGTGGTGTCTGCTGCTTCTTGTCCCTGGGACCTAACACCACAGCCCACAGGAGCAGGACTTCTGTCATGGCTCCGGGCTTCAGAAGTCCTGGGTGGCTGCGCCAAGGCACCAGCAGAGGACAGCTGCTCACCACACAGTGGTCAGGAAGCAGAGGACAGGAAGAGCCGGGCTGGAACATACTCCCAGGCCATGTCCTCGGGACCACCTCCACCTGGGCCGCTCCCTACGGCACACTCAGGCCTGAGCAAGCCCGTGGACGTGTCCCCTGATGTGCAGAGTGCCCGTGGTCCAGTCACCTTCCACACACAGGAGACTTCGGGGGCCACCAAGGATCTGAACTAATGAATGGCAAAGGGGCCAGAGTGAGAAAGGTCTGTGAAAACACAGCGCCTACCGTGTGCCAGAACCCTGACCCCAAGGTCTACTGTACTCTGGGACATACCCAGGATGGCCTGGGCCCTGTATCAACTGTTCCCAACAGAAGAGCAAGCACTCTAGAGACAGAATGGGGCCATTTGACAGCACCTGGACCCCGCTGGCACAACTGGGGACAGGACTCAACAGTTGGCCAGAGCTGGACCTAGAGGCCTCTAAAGGCCATTTCCAAAGCCAAGATGAAGGGACGCTGAGACTGCCAGGTTTGGATCCAGGCAGTGAGGCCTCCAAGGGGTATTGTGAACTGACAGCACGGGAGGGAGGGTGAGGGTCAGCCATTCTGGTCCCTTGCCCCCAGGCTATGTGCCAGGAGAAACAAGGGGGACATATTTCCCTAAGGCAAAGTGCCACCAACTCTCTGGGTTTCTAAGACTGTTCTAGGCCATCCTGGATGTCATCTGGTCCCCTGGGCTCCCTGTGGACCCATCGGATCCTGTGCCTGGACCTCTGGTTCTGATGGCACCAGACAGGGTAGCTATTGCCACATCAGCAGCAGTTAAGTGCTCAAGAAGAAAATATATTAATTGAACTCTTTGGGGCACTGGCTGTGCCCCGTTCCTTCCCACATCTGGGCCCCAAACAGGAGTAACATTGTGTGACCTCCTTTGTCTCCACCCTCATCCTCGGCCTTCAGCACGGCGCCTTCCACACTGTGACTCCACATACGCTGCCCCCTCTGTGGGCTCTGCTGTTCCCTGGGAGTATTTTACATTTTGCCCCTTGAGGGCCTTGGGTCAAGTGTGTCTCTGCACTGTTCCTGACTTTATCCCTGTCCCCACCCCAAATGTTTCCTTATCTCTCAAAATCACCGTGTTTGTGTGTCCTCTCATCTCCTACTGTCTCCCTGGACAGGAATGTCCATCCCACAGAGTACCAGGTGGGGAAAGGGCTCAGCACTTTGTCCCCACAGGGGGCCGCTCCTCAGCCACCCCCTTCAGGGAAGAGGTAAGAGACAGGTGCTGCCTCAGTAACTAAATGACCAGACACAGGGCTGCAAACAGCAGAGCTCAGGCATGCCCCTGCCTCTGGCTCAGCAGTGGGGCAGGGCAGCTGCAGTTGAGGCCGATATAGGTCACTCACTCAGCCCCTGCAGCTGTGGGTGGGGGTCTGGGTGACCTCTTCCTGCATTGGCTTGGGTTTCCTTACAGTAACATAGAGGCCCCAGGTCACCTGACTATGTGACAGCTGACTCCCTGGAGGGAAGCAGAGCTCTCTGAGCCCAGAGAGGTAGCACGTGGCCACACAGCTGGGGTGTGTACCAGCCACAGGGGAGTCCAGGGAAAGGGGAGGCCACTTCTCGGGTGGCCCCATGGGCAGCCCACAGTGGGACTTCTCAAAGCTGGTCAAGCTCAGACTGCCTAGGTTGGGGGACCCTGACATGTGGCCTCTGCTGCTCAGGCTCCTGTTGGAGTGATAAGGTTGTCCTATGGCACAGCCAGCCAGTCAGCCAGCAAACCCTATCATGGGCCTAGCATCCTGCATCCCGAGTAGGCCATGGGGATAATCTGTCAAAACTCCTTCCCTGAAAAAAAGAAAAAAAAAAAAAACAAACCCTTCCCTGGCACCCAAATGTGCCCACCCCTGGCCATGGCACAGCCATCCGTGCTGCTCCCAAACATGTCACTGTAAAGTGCTTCCTTCCTAACATTTCCTCTTCGTGCCCTGTGACCCTGGGGTGGGGGCGGGGGCTTTGGGGGGAGGTCCTGTAATAACAAGGTTAGAAAAAAAAGGCAAACTGCTAATCCCCCCCCCCCGGCCACCATGGCTGGCTGGTGGCTTTTCAGCCTTAAAGATGGTGTGACAGTGATACACATTCAGTAGAAATCAGGCCTGAAGTTTTGTTTTTCATTTTTTGTTAGGACATGCTTGCGGGATAGAATGATTCCACTCCCCCTGGGGAACAGGCACTTGCGCGTGACACACCCGCATCCTTCCCATCTCCCCTCCTCCTCCTGCCCTCCACTGCTTAGTCCCTTGCCTATTTGCAAAGGTTCCCCCCCCCCCCGACTTCTTATCACATCTTACTTTACTCTTTGAATTATTTATACTCCGGGTTTCTCCTATAAGAGAACCGTGCGATATTTAAGCTCATGTGTCTGATTTATTGCACTCGAGGTTCTGGTCTCAAGGCGCATCCGTGTTTCTACAAGTAGCTCAAGCTGGCCATCTTTGTGGCAGAGCAGTGCCCCACTGTGTGCAAATCCCGCATGGCCTTTGCCTGTTCCTCTGCTGAGGGACGTGCAGGCTGCTTCCAAGACTGAGCGATTGCAAGCTGAGCTGCCGTGAACGTGGGCCTGCACGGATCACCGTAATGCGGTGTCTTCACTCTTTTGGGAAGACGCCTGGCAGGGGCATAGCTGGGTCCAGTGGGACTTTGACTTGTGATCTTTTCTCCCCAAGTGATATGTGTTCCGAGCCCCTCTAGCGTCTGGGCAGCAGTAGTGAGCTGCCCCTAACAATCACATGAGTTATTCAACACCGTGCTATAAAATAGGCTTTGTTTTGGATGATTTTGCCCAAATGCCTGTGAGACTCATGTGTTCTGAGCATGTTTAAGGTAGACTCTGATGTTCATTAGATTGGGCCTATTGAGTGAATTTTTGATTTACAATATTTTCAGTTTACAAAGATTTTATCAGGGTGTAATTCCAGGTCAAGGGACTTCCCCCTAGAATGGCTTCAAGCCAGTTATGGCTTTAGGACTGGCTGTATCCAGGTCCTCAAGAGACATTCCCAAGAAACTTGGTCAGAGCCAGTGTAGCGGCACACATCTGTGATCCCAGGACTCCAGAGGCTGAGGAAGGAGGATTGCTGCAAATTTTATGCCAGCCTTGACCACATAATGAGAACTACATAGTGAGACCTTGTGTCAAAAAACCAAAAAATAAGAAACAAAAGAGTAGCCTGTGAGTCCCTAGGCAGAGGGGGAAGTTAGGGGCTCTTGTTTGGGCAATTATTAACCCAATTCTGCTTAATGTGGGAAACTCTCCGTCCCCAAATGTGGCAACTCCATGCCTTGGCATAGGGGCACCATAGACAACTGAGTTGAAATGCGTGAACCAGCGTGGGGTGTTGGTTCAGCATCTTCTTGGCCCCTGTGGAGCCGCCTTCCTCCAGGGGAGGAGAGGACCCTCTGGGGCCAGCAGGGTCTTGTAACTCCCGGCAGATCTGCTAGGTTGGGAATATCCTTCTGGCAGCCAAAGGTAGGGGAAGGCTAGAGTTTCTGTGGCCCATCTTAAGAGAACTTGAAGCCCGAAACCTCGGGGGTGATGGTCTCAGCTACTTGAGAGGCTAAGGCAAGGATGCTGCAAGTGCCAAGAAAGGGACTCTGGTGATGTGTGAGGCTGGTCCATGTGGGGATTGTTGGCTGCCATGATGGGGACATGGGTGACGCCATTTGGGTTGCCCGACATGTTGCTGTCCTCCGTCTGGTCTGCTGAGTGCTTTCTACATCTTATGTGCCTCCGCACAGTGGCTCATGGTGCTCCGTGGTGGGGCCCTGCAGGATGCCCCCTCCCTAGGTCACATTCCTCCCGCTGCAATGTCAGGCACTCTCAAAACTCACAGAAAATCCCAAGAGTCCGGCCTCAGGAAACATGGCTTCCAGCTAGCCTGGTGCGGGCCTGGAGACCTGGGGTGGCCTCAGTGACCTGAGCTGCTGCTTGGCTAAACCTGCAGGCCCCACGCCAGGCAGGAGGGGGTCTCTGAGCCAGGTGTGCACTCGAAGTCCAGACAAGTGTCAGGGTGGCGGTGCGCTAGCGTGAAGGTCGCCCCTGTAACAACATAGATTTGGAGAGCCTCCTCCAGCTGGCACTCAGCAGCACAGCAGGGTGTCACTGCACCCACACAGGTGGGGACAGTAGCCACTCTGTCCAGCTGAAAGTACGGGTGTTTTCTAAACACGGAGAAAGCCCACACCGTCCCCTCTGCTTCAGACATGATGTGAGGCGCAGTATCCAACGCTCCCAGATTAAACAAGCAAGGTCTGTGAAGACACCAATGGCTTGAGACGTCGAGGGCGAGTGCTTGTCAAACGGTGGCGGTGACAGGTGTAATGTCTATGCAAAAATGTGGATATTACAGGGGGATTGGGTACAGTTAGGGACAAAGGCAAGGGCCACACACATGTGCTGCTATGGCCTGGCGTGGCTCCCCCCAACACGTAGCCGCGGTCAGTGAGCAGCAGGTAACGAGCAGCACCAAGGTCCTAAGTGTCCCCTGAGAGGAGGACAGGAGAGGCACATGCTCCCTTTGGTCCCTTCTGTGACTCTCCAAAGTGCACACAGAGATGTATGAGGATAGCAGTCACTGGGGAGGTCACAGTATGTCCCCAGGAAGCCACACTCCAGCTGGAAACTGAGAGCCACCTGACCAAGGCCAAGGTTTCCCCAGAGCTGAAGCCTGGCCTTGGAGGCTCCCTATGCAATGTCCCCAGCCCAAGGCCCAAGCCTGTGATGCCAGGTTGCAGGCAGGCAGTAGGCAGGCGCTGACCTGAAGGCCCTATAGCACAGGACAGGCTGACCAGCAGTGTGGCTCTGCTTTGTTGGATCTACGCAGTGCTGAAATGTGTATAAATATTACCCAACATTGAAAAATTGAGGGCCAGTGAGATAATTCAGTGGCACGAGCATTTGCCTGGCAAGTGCAAGGTCCAAAGTTCAATCCCCAGTACTGCCAAGGAAAAGAAAGAAAGAAAGAAACAAAAGAAAGAGAAAAATTGGCAACTTCTTGGACACAAAATTCTAGATTTTGGGCTTCTCTTGGCAAAAATGACAACCAAAAACTCTCAAGATGTGGTGGCCTGTGTAGGAGAATCTGCTTGATGTCACAGTCCGGACATCACCTTCCTCTAGAACGGAGTGCAGGACTCTGCTCAGTCAGGGCCTGCCCCATTCGCTCTGGGACCTCGCACCAGTCCTGCAATTGGCCTGGTGCAACTTCCCACTGATGATTCTTCATTCCGGCTGCTCCTGGCGTTTGCATCTGCAACCCCAGACCTATGCTTTGGACAGGTGCTCACAGGGCTTTGGAAAGGTCATTGAAACCAAGACCTCTTCCAGTCTTTGCCTCCTGCATCCCAGGGGCGAGGCCAAACCTCACAGCAGTGGAATGCGGATAGCCAGATGTCCTGGCAACAGAGGGAGTAGCAGGTGACATCAGGCCTTGGGAAATCCTTTCTTCACAGCCCTGAGGACCAGGCTGGGCTGGGGACATGTCAAGACAAAAGGCAGTCCTTGCTCACGTCCCTTTTGATAGCCAGCACCTGCTAGCTGTGCTCAACCTTGTGAAGGGTCTCGCTCAGCGATGAACAGGCATCGCTGGAGCTGAACTGCGCCTGCTCACGGTGCCACAGCTGGAGTCCTGTGGAGCCCGAGGAGCCAAGCTGCCTGAGTCCTCGGAAGGCACCGGAAGGGCTGAGTACAGGGACAGTGACCCGTGGGTGTGGCATTCTACCCGGCAGAGAACCAAACGAGGGATGCCAAATGCAAGCTTTCGCTCTCTCACACATGCAGCGACATCACATCACACTGGCACAGTTCCACAGGGCCACATGATGTCCCTCACTAGCTAGCGGATGCCTGCTGCAGCCCAGAAACTGTGGGGTCTGAGGCCCCAGTGATCCTCCATCCAGTTAGCACCTGCCTTCTTACTTTTTTTTTTTTTTTTTGAGACCAGGTTTCCATTAGTCCTGAACAGCTCGGGCTGGGCTTGAATTTTGGAGCTTCCTGCCTCTGCCTCCCACAGTGCGAGGATTACAGGCCGGCTCGAAATCACTGATGGAGTGCATTGGATGGGAGGCACCTGTGAACTCAGCACCACACCCGAGGACCTCCCACTCACCGGATCTAGGCGTGGCCCAGGCCAGCCCCTTTCCATGCGCTATTTCAGGACTTCCCCAGGTCCAGGTGGCAGGCAAGAGGCACTGAGCAGAAAGACGGAATGAGGTTCAGGAAGGTGGGAGGTTACGGGGATTTCTTGCTCAGGCACTTGGCAGGCTGAGGCTGGAGGATTGCTGTGAGTTCAAGGTCATCCTGGGCTACGTCAGGGAGTTCAAGGTCAGCAAGTTGAAGGCCAATGAGACCTAGTCTCAAATCCTCCTCCACCCCAAAGAAAAAAAAGCCCAAGAGTGAATGCCTTCAGTGTGGCTGGATCCAAGTGTACACATGGCTCATGGGGAGTCTGTCTTTTGTCCCTCTCCAGCATATCATGGCTTCTCTCTCAGGTGGTTTCTGGAAAGGTGGCTTCTGATACTCCTGCCATCTGGGCCCCATGCACAGGGCTGAGTAGTTTGTGGAAAAAGAGACCCATGCACCCTGAGAATGAGGAAGGGCCAATAGCAGCACTTGGGTGACAAGGGGAATGGAGCTCTGGGAGCTCCTGAGCCACAAGCTTCTGTCCCCAAAGGGGACACTTCCAAGGGAGCAGTGCAGTTGTGTGCTGCCCCCTCAGATGCTGCATGGTTCACCAAGGATGGACTCCTCAAGGTGAGACCTCCATGTACCTAGAGTAGTGTCATCCGTCTGTCTGGTAACCCTTTCTCCAGAGAGACAGCCATTGGAAGGAAGAAGCCATGGCTCTGAAGAGTGGGGTAGAGATGGAGAAGCAGGAGGTGGGTGACAGAGAGGTATCAGGCAGGCAGGCTTCCTGTTGTCGCTCTGGAGACCAGGGACGCACAGACCTCAGCGAGGACAGACTTGAGGTCATTCCCACCACATCTTCTCCCCACCCTTGCTGCTGCAAGATGGTAGGGTTGTGTGGTATGGAGGGGGGCTTTGTCACATGGTTTTTCATAAAGGGTGTGAGACCCCTGAGTTCAGGAACCAAAGCTTTCCACCCGTGGTAGAAAACCCAGGTGACCAGTTCCTTGAAGAGAGGCTTGTCTTGGCTCTTGGCTTCCAAGGCTACCAGCTGCGGGTGCTGGTGCACCTCGTAGTAGGCCTGTATGGGTGGGCAGCATGCCCCGAGCGAGCTGCACACATCAGGGCAGCAGGGAGGAAGTGTGGAGAGGCCACTCACCCCACATAGGGGCCAACCTGGGGCGATCTCAAGGGCTATCTCCTCCTGTGCCCATCAGAGGAGTCCTGCTTTGCTGTTTATATCAACAGACTCTAGGTAAAATTTCCTCAGAAGTAAAAGAATCTTTTTAAGTTGAAAAACAAAAATGGAGCAACATGGTATGGAATCTCTGTGCTCTGAAGCCACCTGAGTCACAGCTCAGTCCAGAGGGAAGGCAGCTAATGAGGGTCTGGTGCACCCAGGGACTCAGGGCAGGCCCCGCCCCCTGGGAACACAGACAGACAGATCCCACTGGCTGGAGCCCACCACCATCCCAGAGAATCTGCTCAGCATTTCAGGACAAAGGCCCCCACGGAGACCAAGGCACAGGTTCGCAAACCGAGGCACTTTCCAGGCCTTATGGGAGTCTCTGAAAAGCCTGATGTCCGGCCCGCCCCCTGGCTGACCAAACCAGCTGTGGATGGGGCTGGGTGCCTTGATTTCTCCATCTCCCCTTGCCAGGCTGTCAGGTTTGAGCCACACACAAAGCAGTATGGGATTCCCAAAAAAATTACAACTGGAATCAACATAGGACTCAACAATGCCAACTCTGGGTGTGTGTACCACGGAACGGAAAACATCATCTCTTGGGGAGACAAGTCTGCACCCATACTCAAAGCACCGAGGCTCACACAGCCAGAGTGGGGGAACCCTAGTGTCCACCCTCAGAGGAAGACGAAATACAGTGCGTCATAAAATGGTAAACAAGGAGCGCACTTCTGACTTGGGGTGTGCCTCGGTGACACTACGCTAAGTGAAGTTAGCCAATCTGGAAAGAGCAACTGTTGGCCGGGGTTTATCTCCGTGGAGCAGCGCCTGCCTGGCAAGTGTGAGGTCCTGAGTTTGATTCCAGGTATCCCCACACACACCAAAAAAAGAACAACTGTCCCCTGGCCATGAACCCCTGAAGTAGTAGTCGAGTCCACAGAGGCAGAGCGCGGAAGGACAGCTGGCAGAGTGATGGGGAGACAGAGGTTGTGTTTGTGTGGAAGGGGCCCTGGAGGTGGCAGAGAATGCCCTTCACACTGCTGACCTGGGCTTTGAGAAGGGTTAGGATGGAAGACTTTAAATTCATGTATTCATGTATTCACAATTCTTTTTTTTTTTCTTTCTTTCTTTCTTTTACTGAGGATTGAACACAGGGTCTTCACACTGAACTGCATCCCCGCACCTTTTCAGTTTCTATTTTGAGACAAAGTCACATTAAGTCACTAAGTTGTGCAGATTGGGCTCCAACTTGTGATCCTCCTGTCTCAGCTTCCCAGAACACTGGGATTACAGGTGTGTACCCCTATGCCAAGGCTCCTTAAATTAATAACTGACATAGAAGGAATGAGGGGCATGAGGTAGTAACTTAGTGGCGATTGTGGCTCATGTCTAGATGTCCCCGCAAAGCCTCGAGCAGTCATACAGCGGCTTGTTCCAAGGTGGCTTGGTCCAGACTGTGTAGTGCTGGAACCAAGGGTATGTGATTGCTAAGTCAGCCCACTGATTGGGTGGCACAGTTCTGGGCAGGACTAAAGTGTCCCACCCTGATGTGAGTAGGCTGGATAAAATAGAAGGGCCAGCTGGACATGGTAGCTCACCTATAATCCCAGCACTCAGGAGGCTGAGGCAGGAGGACTGCTGTGGGGCAGAAGCCAGCTTCAGCTATAAAGTGACTTCAAGACCAGCCTGATGTGCATAGGGAAACAATATCTAGAAAAGGAAAAAGAAGAAGAAGAGGGAGAGGGAAAGGGGGAGGGGGAGGGGGAGGGGAAGGAAGGAGGAGGGGGAGGGAGGGGGGAGAGGAAGAAGAAAACAGAAAGAGGGCCACTCCTTCCTGGTTCCTGGTGCCTGGTTGGTTGCTGGCTGCTCGGGTGCTTTTGCTGCCTTCTGCCTGCCGTGAGCTGTTTCCCCCCTGCTGTGTCACCATGCCTTGGAGCCAGCCCACTCTGGGCTAACACCTCCACAAACTGGAAGCCAAAATGCCTCTCCTCTTTTAACTTTGGGTGTCGAGTATTTTACCTCAGCAAGGAGAAATATAATGAAGTCACTGGCCGCAGTGTGGTCGCACAGCATTTAAAGCCATCCCCGTCAGATAGATTGGTCCCTGCTTGATTTAATGAGACCCCAAGTGGTTCCTGACAGGCAGAACTCGGAGAAGCTCGACCATTACGGACTGACTACCACTAGACAGAGTGTAGAGGCTGCTGCAGACCTGCAAGCCCCACCCCACCGTGTAGGGGGATCCTGACCTCCTCTACCCCCCTGGGGGCCCACCCTGGCCATGACTGGGCCAGATGGCCCTGTGCCTGCTTCTGGGCACTGTCACCAGCAAAATTCCAGTGAGGGTTTCAGGGTAAGGTGGTTGCCCCAGAAGGATACCCAAGAAGAAATGAAGTTTGTTTTCCAGGGAAATTTACTCTTTGGGATGGGACCCAAGCAAATTCTGTAGGTCTTGATAAAACAGAGCCAAGTGTGGTGGTGCACACCTGCAATCTCAGCCCTCATAGCTCAGTTGCTTTTTTCTCATTGCTGGGATAAAATACCCAACACCCAAAATTAAGGAAGAAAAGCTTTATTTAGCTCCCAGTTAGTGGTGGTTTCAGTCCATACTCAGCTGGCTCCGAGGCAGAGCGGCACATGGCAGAGGTAGGCAGTTCATGGTGGCAGAAGGCAGCGAAGAGCAAACTGCAGCAGCTAGCAAGCCTCTCTCCCTCCCTTGTATTATATCAGGCTGTCTCAGGGCAGGTGTAGCACTCACCCCTGTAATCCCAGCATTGGATCATGAATTAATCACAGCCTCTAGAAGCCCACCCCATGACTGCATGAGGCTTTGGGGGGACTAGACATAAGCTATAACACCTTGGAATGATGAAGCAGGAGGACTTGAGGTTTGAGCCTGGCCTGGGCCACACAGTAATTTAGGAAGACCTTGTCTCAAAATTTTGAAAAATATATGTTTTTGTTTTCTAGATGTAGGCTCAGTGCAAAGGCCCAGGGTTTGACTTTCAGTACTGCCAATAATAATAAGAAGAAGAGCTTTTCCGGTGCTCCTTCACCTGCCATGGCCCCAGGCTGGGGCGCCGCCTCGTCACCCTGCCCCTGAGGGTCTCAGGACACAGGCAAACTCAGTGTGGGAAAAGCAAGCACGGCTGCAGGCTGGGCAGTGCTGACCCCAATTGCTGGTGCCTGGTGTGTTGGTGGCAGTGACAAGGTTGTGGCATCTTCTGCTCAGGCTCACGGGGCAGCAACTACAGCTTAGCAGGTGGCTCTGTGACCCCGGGAGAAAGTCCCCTTTGCAGGGGAGCTGTGGCCCTAAGACTGCCAGGCTCTTCTGGGTTCAGTCACCAGGGTCCTTGTGGCCAAACCCAGGCTGGGACCCTGTCCCAGTGCCTCAGCCCAAGAGGCTCCAGGAAAACCGCCTGCCTGCATCCCAGCATGGAGAAGCCGCAGCTCACACACAGTGGTATCCGCTATCCAGGGACCTGAACAACCTCTCCCTTCTTGGGCCTGGCTTCCTCTCGGTGGCACCGAGAGACCCTCCTCCTGACCCCTACTCTCAGGGCCTCCAATCTGTCTCTCCTTGCACCTCTGTCCCATCCAAAATGTCCCAAAACATTCCAGAACCAGAAGGCTCCCAGAGGAGGACCTGCTTCCAGGCTGCCCTCAGGGCACTCTGGAAGGGACCAGGAGGGGCAGGCTGTGAATGTGAGTCTCTGCACGCATCTGATCATTTGTGTCATCTTAGCACTGGGGTCAGAGCTGGGTGGGGACTGCGAGGGCTTTGAGGAGGCAGCCACTAGGGCAGCCACATATCCATTATGGGGGCCACAGACACCTTTTCCATGGCCCTATGAGGATATGGGGTGACCACCACCAGGCAAAGGACTGAGGCAGGACATGCATGTCAGGCGAGAATCTGTACTGTAAGGCCTTGTATCTGACAATTTCAGCTGGAGAAGCCATGTGTTTTGATGGCTTTTGTGGAGCGAGCTCTGTGTGTTCCCTTCAAAGAAGGGCAGTGTGGCTTTCAAAGACAGTGGCAGGTTCTAGTGCAGCCTGTTGATGTCCACGAGACAGCTGAGCATTGAGCTGACACACAAAAGAAGGCTGAGTGAAGAGAAAGGCCGGGAAATTAGGCTGAGCCTTGATCGAACCATAACAGATTTTGGCTGCTCCCTAGTGTATGCTAGCAAACTCCTTGTGTATACCACTTGAAACTGGATTTTCTCTCCCATGAATCCCAAACTGTCTAATTGGAAACAGAATTTGATTCTTGGAAGGGGCTACTGCATGAACAAGATATTGATGTGGATTTAACAAGGACACCTTTCCTCGGACAAGGAAGAGGTGATGCTTGCTCGGCACCGTATCCCGTGATGCTGGACACAGGCCTTGTGCTGAGGAGCCTGTGATGTGTGGCCCTCTGGCAGGAGACATGCGGGACATTGGCTATGCTGGCAGTCTTACCCATGGTCCTAGGAGACTCACTTTTGGGGCTGGCTGGCTCATTGGAGGTAGAGAGTGATGAAGATTTGGCATTGCTCACAGAGGACTGACTGCCCGGGCCTTCTATGTAGAGTGACTGGCCATCAATCCTGTGGTCTCAGAAAAGTGACACCCCTGGCTGACGTTAGGGTCAGGTAGGTGACTGTGGGTCACTTAGCTGAGAAGATCTGGAGCTCTGCTGAGAGCCATGGACAAATAGATCCGAGATGCTGAGTGGCCCAGGCTTAGCCCCATGTGGCCTGTGCTTGCCCCTCTCAGCAGCCCTACACGTGTGCCCATCGGAACAGGGGGCTGGCACAATGGCTGTGGTGGGATTGATCTCATGCTGCCCACTTGGGAAACACCCCCAAGCAGGGCCAGGATCAGCCAAGTCTCTACCCAGCAGGACATTGTCCCATGAGCAGTCTGACTTTGAATCTAAGTATGCATAGGAAGAGCACAGGAACTTCGGTGACCTCCATGGACCACGCCCCCCATGGCCCCAGCTGAAGTCCTGCGACAGCAGTTGGAACACCCATGAGCAGAGAGTATGACAAATGCTCAAATGAAAATGAGACAAGTTGGGGAGCTGGGGTGAGGCAGATCCCTTAGCTGTCAAACACTGCGTGGGCCTCTGGGGTGGGACAGGCCCCAGCAGTTCTTAGCATCAAGCCTGAGACGCTGCGGGTCATTTGACTCATCGGAGGCCCTGCAGACAGTACTCTGTCCACATGCAAGGGTCCAAGCATCAGCTGGGACAGAACCTGTACTCACATGTCCCCTGCTCACTCAAGATGATGGATGGAATCTGTCCTTGCTGTCCCCAGCCCCTCAGGACATGGAGGAATCCCTGGGGCCACACATACTATGAGTGCAAGTCACCTCCCAACCCTTCGCCCTGCCCCTGCCGTTGCAGGACATGGAGCCTGTGTCTCCCAGGCTGAGAGCCTTCCTTTCGGAGCCCATGGGAGAAA
>NDGN011240734.1:0-11747 GCA_002564285.1 Tympanoctomys barrerae | reverse complement strand
GGAGGTGATACCACCGTGGGAGCTGTCCCGGAGAGGAGGGAAAGGCTTTCCCGTGGAGAAAACACACGGGCAAAGATCACGAGATGCACACAAGCTTGACTTGCTGAATTCCGGGACTGGCGTAAGGGACTCTATGAGAGACACGGGCTGAGATGCTCCACGAGGACACCCGTGAGTCAGCCTGCGTGCCACGGGCTTGACTGACACCCAGTGACAGACAGTGACGTCCCCGGATGAGAGGCCCACAGGAGAACCACGGAACTGGTGGCCACCAGCTCCGGCGAGCTGCGAGACCCGAGCAGCCGCTCACACGTGGCTGCTTTCAGGTGGCGTCACCCGTCGGGGCCTCCGCGCTAACGTGCCCTGCAGGCTCGCAGGCTCGCAGGCTGCGAGCGCCCGGCCGGGGCATGCGGTTCTAGCTTGATTTTCCCCAACACTAAAGGTTACTCTGCGGCAGTGTAGGTTGCTTTATGCTCTTTGCTTCCAATAGTTGTGACATTTAATTAAAAAAAAAAAAATCAAATGAAAGAACTTTACTAAGGTGGTTTGTGTTTTTAACTTCCTTTTTACTTATGTGGGGGAAGAGAAGGATAGTAAAGGAGTGAAAATGTTGAAGAAAATAAAGTATTAAAGAATATAAATGATTAAACTGTTGGCTCCTATCTAGACAGCAAGGGCTTTAAGCACCAATTTACTAAACATATTTCAAGGCTTCTAAAGACAACCACATCTAATGTATTAAATAAGCCTGCCTAAGGGAATATTCTTTATTGTTTCTTTCCTATATACATCTATTTTTTGTAATTTGCTTTACAATATGACCTCCTTTTGTTTGTGGCTGTAGTACAAATTCTAGTATTTAAAAATTATTCAACTGGAGCATATACTATAAAAGCTTTTGCATCAACTCAGAATATATTGTTTTTGCATTTATCAAAATTAAGCATTTTACTGAGACATTTTCAGGAATATTTGATGCTGTAACATTGATGAATGGTAAAGAAAATCTGTCGAACTATTACTTAACCTTATGCAGTTAACTATTATCTCTTTAATTTTTAGTTTACTAGTACACGTGTGTCATACATAATGTTTACATTCCGGAGAGATATAGTATAGGTACAAAACACAACTTACCTTCTGATCCCTGCCCTTAACCAGCACCTTTAGATTTGGAAAGCTTCCTGAGGTGTCTCCCCCAATATTTGTTAGGTGAGTTTTTTGATTTATTGAATATATATTTCTATTTATGGGCATCTTTTCCTTAAATGACAGCTTACATAACAATTTATTTGCATTTTTGTCTGCTAAGATCTTGCTTCTACTTAGATGTGAGTACGCCTCCATAGAGAAGTTATTTCAATCCTTCTTGAAATTAGAGTTTTCTGTTCATTCCTAAATCTCTAGTTCTGTAGTTTCTCATATTAATATGTTTTTACTTACAGCGTAAGTCTGCTGTGATAAGCCAATTTTTGTAGCATGTTTTATTTCCAAGTACTTTATAGCTATGCGGTGCCAGCCAGCTCAACACTACTGAAGTTAAATGATTAGTTACTCTGATAGAGATGCATTTATGCAAATTATAATTATACAGTTTAGAAAGGACCCTGAGGTCTCATCATCAAAAAATAAAAAAAACACTCTGTTTAAAATAAATCTTAATACTCTAATCAAATATGATCAAAACACCACTTCTACCTCTGATTCCAGTCCGCTAATTGTAAACATCATTGAAAGTGACTCAGAATAGAATCGCAGAGTGTGACAGACGTTAGGGTGTGATACTAGTCATCTCTCTGACTTAGGAATGATTGCTTATTGTGTGTACTGATAGCTCAGGATGTCAAGCTTTAATTTCAGGAGCTATTGAAATAATCAATTTGTTCACTGTAACTATTACCCTTATAATTGTTTTATACTTTTTAAAAATATATTTGGCACAGGGCCTCACTATGCAGCTTGGACTCCTAGCAGAGCCTCCTATTTTCAGCCTGCCCAGGGCTGGGATTACAGGCGTCTGCCACCATGCCCAGACTCTGTCACTGGCTCAGCGTGCCCGGGGTCAGGGCTGGCGTGGCATGTGGTACCTGGGATCGAACCCCGGTTCCTGCACTTGCCTAAGCAGGCACTTAGTCTGCTCAGCTATCTTGCTGGTCCTCCATACTATTTTCTTATACCCTTTCAATATCTATATCATATGCCTGAGAATAAATATTATCTTGGCATTTTATTTTCTATATATTTATGTCATTGTTAAACAATATAAATAAAATAATGTAAAATAATTTTTAAATACAAATATTTTAAGTAAAGCAGTTATAGAGATATAAAATTTTAATTTAATGAATTATTTTTACATTAAAGCAACAAAATCATATAGATTGCTGTCCATAGAAATGATTAGGGAAATAATTACAATTGGTTATTTTGTCAATTCTCACTTGTTCCTCTTTTCAAAAAAAATGCATAGCCACTTTGAAGCTTCTGGGAAAACAAGATTTAGCAAGACAAACGGTCCACAAACTGTGTCGCATCTTCATAAACAATCACATCTAATTATAGCAGTAGATGTACTTACTTGCCGAGAGCAAAGCACTCCAGCTTAACCGTTGCTCCCTTAGCGGCTGTGACCGTGAGAGGGAAGTGGACCTCAATCTTAGGCTCATATTCTCCCATCACACCTGGGAAATAAAGAATAAACTTTGAGCACAAAATGCATCTTACAATTGATTTTCCAGTCCGGGGATGTTGCATGAAAATTCTCTGTGGGTTCCTGGTTTTGTGTGTTTAATGACTGCTAAATGTTTTGATGCCTTGGAATAAAAAAAGAGTATTTCTGCTCAAAAATTAAACAGAAACGTGGTCTCCCCTCAGGAATTGGGCTGCATGTCTGCTCAACGCCACGTAAAGTAATAATTACTAAAAACATTAATCAACATCGATTGTTTGGTTACTGATGAGTCTCCTGAGTACAAAAGTAACTACGGACACTTCTTCAGGAAAAATAATTGTGTTCTTCTTTAAATTAAAAAAAAAATCAGAACTTCTGTTATCATTATCAGATATGTTTATATTTAATCATTAAGTCAACATGTATTGAATATAGTTTGTAAGGAATTTCTCTAAGAATTGTGGAAGCTTCAAAGGTTAATCAGCCTTGGATTGTGTCGTCAAGAAGGATATTTGTAAAGAGAGAATTAACATATGCTCAAGTAGGGGGCAAGGCTTCTGTGAAAACGCCATGGGGCAAGGCAGGAAGTCGTGGGTGCTGTGAATGCGTCTCTAAGCTGTCATGCACAGAAAGGGACACATAGGTAAGTATGATTAGAATTTGGATAAAGAGGGGGCATGCCCGTTAGCTCAGTTGTTTAAAGTGCCACTTGGGCAAAAGCAGCGGGTCGCAGAGGACCGCGGTTTGATCCCCAGCTCCACAAGCCACACGACACTTACCCTTAAGGAACCGGAAAAAGCCAAAAATAAATCAATAAATAAGAAAAGAAAAGAATTTGGATAAAGACAGGAGAGGAAGCATACTGGCTGAAGGAACAAAGCCAAAGAGAAAGGAACTGACAAAAATGTCAGTTTTTCTATGACTGTGTTGATACATGAAGAGATAAGAGGTAAGTTTTAAAACATAGTGTCCAAATAGCTGAGAAATCCAGATTATCAGAGCAAATATTCTGACTTGAAGTGGTCTCTAACTTGGAATTGTTATGGTTTCACTTGAGGAAGTGACATTGCACAGGCAATACAATCCTGAGTTATGGTAGCAAAAACAGAAAATATGGGAAAACAAAGAAGGAACTGAACTGGTGAGCTCGGGAAACAATGTGATAGAGGACAAGCTGGTGACAGTATAATAATAACAGCAAGATCTCCAGCCTGCGGGGTCTGGTGATATCAGTTAAGCAAAATAAAAGACATAGTAACAGAGAGTAGTCCTTGATTTTCAACCTAACGGCAGTGAGTATGCAATAGTTAATGCATCCTAAGAAGTGAATGTTTGACATCGAGTGGAAGTAAGAGAACGAAGCTGAGATCGGGCTCCTTGTGGTTGAGAAGCGCTTGTGCTCACCCTCCAGAGTGGCAGTGAACATCTTGCGTATTCATAGAGCTTTTACTGACAGACAGCATCCTGGGTGAGGCCTGTGGGAGGCCGCTGATGGTCCTCTCCAGCAGCCCTCCCGCTGCTTTCCTCCTAAACTAGTGAGGGGTGAAACCCTCGCAGATTTCTGTGAGGAGACTGCATTTGTGCTTAGGAAGGTCTACTTCCCACAGGTATGTACGCACTGGGTTTTGGGTGATGTGTGGCCTGAGGAGAATTCTCTTGTACCTGCGTGTTACATGGGAGAAGAGAGTTACTGAGGGTCCAACAATGCTAGGGAAACACATTAGTGATGAGTTCTAATCTGTACCATATTTCTGTGTAATTATTTGTAGTAAATTGCTCAAAGAGATTTCAAAATAAAAGAATACGAGCCCCCAAAGCTACTTCATTTTGTTGGCCTTTTCCACCTAAATGTTCATGTTAGAACAGACTTTCATATTAACACATTTGTATTCATTTTATGAAAGAAGTAACTGGAATAATCCAATATATTAAAACAAAATGAAGACATTGAATAATAGATTTTAAGCCATGCTATGTAAATTGAGCAGGACTGCAAGAAAGTATGACTGGTTCTTTTAAATCTTGCTGAGACCAATGACAAATATAAGAGCAAATGGAAAAGCTCTTCAGATACACCTTGTTTTAGAACAACTGATCACAATAAAAAATGGAGTTTGGATTTTACATTTCATGGTACAATTATTTCGGAGTGAAAGGACATAGCTATGACCACATAGTTTAATTGCATTTGCAGTCTTCCATAGCTCAAGTCATGTGCAGTTTAGCTTATAATTCTTTGCGTTGGACAGCATTTGATGCCGAAAGAAAGGAAAAGTTTCCATGAGTTACCATGTTGAAGCTCACAGTACTGGGTTCACCTCCGACCGTGAGCATCAGCCTAAAGCCTGCTGAAGACACCCTGGCCTGTGTCCTCGGGACTTTCCCACACCTGTCCCTCCTGACTTACAGGGCTGGTGTAACTTGGAATTGCACACTCTTAGAAGACAACCTCAGACCACCCCGAGTCTTAATGAGCAGAAGCTGTCTGTCTGGGAGCACATTACCCTATTTTGTCTTTATGGCTGCTGATTTTTTATTCATCCCTCTTGCCAAGTGGCAGAGTGTGCTTTGCCCTAAAAGGCCATTCTCAGGAATGTCACCATGCGAATGTTACAGAACGGGAGTGAGTGGCTTAAGAAGAATCTAGACAACTCTTTAAAATTTTAGGAGCCAGAGCCCATTTCCAACCCTAGTGATGAAAATTCATGAAGGTGGGCTATGAACTCTATTTTAATAGTTTCCCTAAATGACTTTATGTACGTTAGGGAAATACAACCTTGGATCTTCTTGCTTTCTGATTTTTATCATGTTGTTATCCTTAGAGTTAGAGAGCAACAGATTAACATAGCTGAAGAAAGACATTTATGGGCTGGCCAAAAAGCTCAGCAGATTAAAGTGCCTGCTTAGGCAGACTTAGTAGCTGGGGTTCAATCCCTGGCATGCTCAGCCGTGCTCCCCACCACCCGACCCCAGTGCACGATAAGAAGTCGATTGAGACCGGGCGTGGTGACGCACATCTGTAGTCCCAGCACTTGGGAGGCTGAAAACAGGCAGATCACTATGAGTCTGACCTACATAGTAGACTCTGTCCTAAATATACACAAAAAAAGTAAAAACAAAAAGACATACAAATGGTCTAAAACCACATCAAATTTACCAGACTTATATTAGAGCAAATAATGTTTAAGCTGTATGATCTATTACTCCTCTCACAGACAAATTGTTTTCCTACTTTGCTCTGAGTTCTATTCTAAGTAGTCCGCACATGCAATTACAATTTTTCCTGTTTCAAGAGGCACTTCTGACACCCATAATGCTCATTTCTAGGGACAAGAACTCAAGTTTAGAGAACTTTAAAAATTTGGCTGGGTTAATGAGTTGGAAGTATTTGGCTAGTATTCTTCTTCTGTCCAAATAAATAACATACATACTTTTATCTTTAACATTTTTTTAGCAGAACTATACAATCTATCTCATGTTTCAAGAATAGCAGAACGTTCTCAGCTCTTCCTTTGGAAAATGTGTGTTTGTGCGGGCAGCACACACACCAAGATTGGAACCATATTCTGCAAGCGTGAACTGAGATAGCACCACTGCACTCCCAGCCAGTGTTCTGCCCTCCCAGGCAGAGTTACTAACTAGTCGGCTCCTGACCCCAGCTTGGCCAACGAGATTACCCTATCCTTCGACTCGTACTGAGTAATTTAGGCACCGGCAGTGAAGGTTAGGATGTTTCAACCAAGCCCTAGTCCTTGGTTAGTGGCAAACGGAGCTCTCGTTTCTGAGTGCTGCTGGAGCTCCATCCCATGGACTTACAGAAGACAACCAGCCAAGGTAGATGGAGCGTTAGTACGCCTGCAGGAGAGACAGGAAGCAGCGTCGGCAGCGCTCAGGCCCTCGGCTGCTTGCTCTCTTCTGGGCGAAAACATATTTATTTTGGTTAAATCGTTTAAAGTTGAGCTTCTCAGTTGAACCGAGAGCTCTGATGCTATGACACCATGCCCCGTGCACACAGTGGCGGCCCAGCGTCAGGTTCTACAGGTAGTGCGGTATCTGGACAGGGAAGGAAGCAAACGGGTGTGAGACTTGGGTATTTTTAAGCATTCCGCACCTTAGTGGAAGCCGTAAATCCTAATAGCAGGTAGAAAGCATATGCTGTAAGTAACCTAATAAAAGAGGATAAGTGAAATTCTAAATGTTCTGGTAACATATAATGAAAGATGAAAGGAATGTAAAATGACAGAAAAATTGAGAAAAACTTTAACAGGGTTGTTGCTGAGACGGACCTTGAAAGATGTATGGTTGAAGTCTCAGCTCATGGGGCAGAGAAATGACATTCTCTTAATACTGTCACATGGACTATGCAGATGTAGTAAAGGAGAAACTGCAAATATAAGTTGGGATTGGTGATAAATAATGACTACTAATATATTTTCTTCTTTATTACTATGTCAGCAATATCTTGATAAATTTGTATTCATGCTCATTGTAAATATCATTTTGATAATAAAAAGACATTTGGTTTCATTAGAGATAACATCTGGAGTTACCATAACATGTATTCATTATTATCAGTGAACTGATGTTGGTAAATTGAATATACATTAACTATCATGAAGATTTATCCAAAGCATGCCTCAGAGTGAAGACTCCTAACTGAAACTATAGTTTCCATATTAAGAAATTTTGAAATAACTTAGTAAAATGATTTTAGAATTTCTAGTTATCTCACATGAAATATAAGTAATGTTTGAGTTTGCTACGTTATTTCATAGTACTTGAGCTTCAATGAATATTTTACTTGTAGTTATTTTTGCTATTGCTCTGAAAAGTGTGAGTTTAAATGTACAGTCACTGTGCTATGTAAGTTCCTGGGTAAGAAAATAAGAGTATAAATAAAGAGCACTCACAGATAATGATATAATAATAATAATGTAAATGAAAGAAGATGTAATGGAAATCATTAAATAATGCACGTTATGCTCTATGATACTTTCCTAAGTGGGATACCTGCCACTGTAGTGATCCTATCAAGACATAGGAAACATCAACCCATGAGTTGTAGATAGATGATATAATTCTCAACTTGACCTTGGTTCTGATAGAAAGGTAAGATAATCACACAGCTCAAGATCTCAGTGTTTTTAAGATGCTATGATAATGCTAAAGATCACATGAGATTAGAAATCTAGAGTTATATTAGCAAACATACATCATAAATCAAAGTTCTCTTTCTGATGATAATCAAATAAATATGTCATAATCTCCAAGAATTTAAATCATTTAGAAGTTTCCCAATGACTTCATTTCCATAACAGATCTCTGACAAATCAGTTTCACCACAGATCATTTTCTCTTTTCCAGAAGCACACATTTCCCTCAACATAGTTTCTTCAGGTGAATCATTGCTATGTAAATAAAGGAGCTGAAGCTTTCTTGACAATGAGGAATAAATGGCACGAGTTACCAGCAGGCAGGCGGACTATTATGAGAATTATTTATAACAAGAGAGAAACACTAGAGCATTTTATCATTGGGAGAAAGTGTTTTCATCACTATTGAACTGAAAATCAGAGAAGCCGATTGATTTATGCTTCCTTCCAAATATCAGGAATAAATTGATCAGCAGGGCTGCTGCACACTGTAATTGGTTTCCTCTGATTACAGAGTTTTAACACTTAGTTTCTTCTTCTATTCTGGCCATCTATGGGGAAATCCATCCATCTTTCTCCACCATCATCTCAGGGCTCAATTCATACACATCAATAACTTAGAAAAATATCTTGCCATTGTAATGCCTAGAGATCCTAAGTATGTTTTCCCCCAACTGTGTGTGCTCCTTCTGGCATTAAAATATGACAAATATAGCACAGTTTGAAAATTTGATTACCAAGGATTGAATGCTCACCTTGAGTAAGTTCTATTGAAAATTTTCCTTTTCTCAGAAAGGCGAAGATACTTCCTATTGTCAATTTGCTATTCATAAAATTATAGGAAATTCTCTATAAATTCTCCTTACAATGAAAACATTGTCTTTTTAATTTAAGGCTCTTTTTTACTTTTAGGAATGTGTTTATTTTTCTGCCTACCATGTATGTAGGAATAAGAATCTTATGAATTTTTTTTAAATACAATTTTGGTATCTGGAAAACTTGGCACCTTGACCTTATGAGCTGTCATCAAGACTTACACGGATGTGATTCAAACAACAGGTTGGACACTAAGTAAACGAGAGGCCTCAGATTGATGACCAAGTACCCTTCACTGGAAGCTAGATGGACCCAGTAATAATGTGTACGTGGCCGCTCTGAGGGAGAGAAACTTAAATCATAGCAACCTAGAGTGATATATTAATGCCCAACTTAAGCATTTTACAGTCTCAAAACAAACTCAGATGAGGAAAAGGACAAAAGAAACAAAGGAAAAAGTTACCTTTATGTATATATGCAGGCTAGCTTGGATATCCGTACTGCCAATTTCTGCTGGGCTATTAAAAGGAGCAGTGAATGCTTCATTTTTTTCTTTTTAATTTCTTGTAACTTTTTTTTTCTTGTTTGTTTTTTAACCAATTTTGCAGGTTTCTATCTGATAATTTGAACAACTGATTTGAAGATAACAGCATGCAATACAGCAATCATTGTTGAATTTCTATTACTTTGTTTAATGAAACTTGTATCATCTCTAATGCTTTTTATTATTACTTTGTATTTTTTTTAATCTCCATATATTGCATGGGAGTCTTCTACTCTAATCAGATGTGGTGTATCTAGAAACTGATTTCTATTTTAATTCACTCAAGCATTTATGTCTACCGAAAAGGAAAATGCCTCATAAATATGCTGGATTTATTCAATATACTAAAATACGCCTCACAAGTCAGTGTAATCACAGTCATTTTTGAGAAAATGAAATGATTTAAAGTGATGCAAATAATGTGAAAATGATCAAAGAAAATGAAAGCGTAGTTTTTATGTCCACACATCCAGAGCACTTAAGAAAGAGGGTGACAATAAAGCATTTGGAGATAAGACGTACACACCGTCTACGACCCTACACCCTACATGTGCCTGATCTCTTCTGGTCTCAGAAGCTAGGCAGGGCCGGGCCTGGTTAGCACCTGGATGGGAGGATGGGAGAAAAGCTGCCCATAATAGCAGAGTCCTGCAGGACAGGCCCTAAGCTTGGCTTTCTCTATTGCTCCTCTGTTTCATTATCTTATATATTTACTGAAAATAAATGGCTCTCCTTTCAGTTTGCTTAGGCGACCTTCTGTTTACAGTTCCAGGGAATGTTCCCTCGAATTACTCGTCACTTCTAAATTTGCATCGTTTTCTTTAGAAAGATTGTTCTCTCCATGAATGTAGCTTAGCCCTATTTCTCTACCAATCTATACAGTAATCACCAAGAAATCAAGGATCTTAAAATTTCCTGGAAGAATTACCCCTGCCAGCTCAGTGATCAGCTGCCTGCTTACACAACTCTGGGGAAAGTCTATGACAGATTAGTTGCTTTAAACTACTGTTAGAAGTTTATTTTCACACGTTAATCTGCAAGATCTTTTCTCACTGGAGTCTCAGGATCGACAGTGCCAGAATTCCTGCTGACACCATTCGCATTCGAGTTACTTAGCATAGCGGTCCCTGATTTGCTCTGTAAACAATCCACATTTTTTATTCTACAAACTCTCACTGATTTCAAAAGGTCTATGTATTCTCTCATTCAAAGGGAGACTGTTTCTAGAGGAGAATGCTGATTGTCAGAGCCTCATCATCATGGGCCTTTAGGTACATTAAAGATTCTGTGGCTGTAGCGAGTAAACACTGCCTGAGTACCTACTGGAAGCCTGATGTTTGGCTAAGTATATCCAAGTAAGCTGTCATTTGAAGTTCATAAAACACAGTGAGGCATATATAATTATTCTCAGCTTAAATAAGAGGAAAAACTAGAAATATAAAGGTTAAATAACTTCCTCAGAGCTAGTGAGCTAGCACAGGAAGGCAAGGATGGGGTGACCCTGACGTCACTTCCCTCCACTCTCCCATGGTGCTCTCCAGCAGCAAGTCTTATTGTTTCCAGAGCAGAATTTATTCAGCCATCCTTAATTTTGTAGACAATAATGTTCTACTTTCCACATTATTATTTTTTTTAGGAAAATCTTTCCCAAGGCTCTGCTCATCTTTGTCTCCCACAGGGGGACTGTGCTTTTGCATCTCTCTGTGTGTATTTATGTGCACACAACTATATATTTACATGTATTTTCATAGCTTTCTATACTTCAGTTTTTGGGAAAGCCACTCACAAATATTTTCAAAAGTTCAATCTGATCACGTTCTGTACCTTTGGTCCATATCTAGTTTCTGATGTATTAACTCAACCAGAAGAGAAACTGCATCATTTCTTTCCTTTTGTATCCACAAAAAGAACAAAATTAGTGCCTATTATCATTTTATGGCTGAATTAATGAAGTTACTTTTTTGGGTCAGCTATAAAGATGCATAATAGGTGACAGGAGTTAAGACTACTTCATTATTAAGTGTTGCAATACTATATTCCTTTGTGTTCTGAGATAAATTCAAGGTGATTTTTAAATCTATTATCACAAAACTTTATATTTGGTTTTAAACCATTGGAATATCTCCATAGCAAATTAATTGTTTTGTTTTGTCAATTTCATTTCTATTACATCTTTGCAGTTTGCTCTTTTAATTCTAATCTGATTGGCATTACTTAAACTTACATTTCCTTTTTTCCAGCCCCAAAGCTTTTGAAACTGGAAGATCCTTGGTAATCTTAGCAAAAGAGATTATAACTAAACCACATATGATCAGCTTTAAAAAAAATAAAGTAAATCTGTGACTGAAGGGCCAGCCAAATAGCTCAGTGGATTAAAGCACCTACAAGCAGGTGCAGGCGCCAGGGATTTGACCCCTGCAGTGCGCTGAGATGGCAATTGAGACTGGGCATGGTGGTGCGTGCCTGTAATCTCAGCTCTTGGGAGGATGTAAACAGGTGGATCACTACAAATCTGATCAAGTACTGAGATGCTGAATACCCTGTAGACCCTTCTAAAAAAAAA
>NDGN011240726.1:0-12896 GCA_002564285.1 Tympanoctomys barrerae | reverse complement strand
CTCTCTCTCTCTCTCTCATCCAGCTTAAACTTCAACCTAAAATCTATAATTGGCTTCACTACCATATAAACTATACAAATGCTAAGGAGAATAACTAGATCATTTAGAAATCTTACTGGTTTAGCAATGTCAAACAACATAATGTTTGATGGTCCAACCAAACACATAATGACTCCGCATTAAACATCTTTCAATATAATGTTGCACACAAAATGAACTAGGCTGAAAAGGCAAATTCTGCATATTCTGAGAATCTTGATAATAAGCAAATCAGTAAAACAGATTGTTAAAATATGTTTCTTGATCACTGAGGAAATGAAGAGGCAAAAGGATTTTCCGGATCATTTTAAAATATAAATTCACATGATAAATTGTCAATATATCTGAGTTACTGCAACTAAATTTTCTTTTCGACCCTAAATAGAACACAACTGTGGATGTGTGTAAGGAGAATTCACTTTTTCATCGTGTAGCTCCTTGTTTAATGCTTGTTTATGTTTAACCAATCAGGATAATTTAGGAACATCTCAAAATAGAGATACTGTCCCTTGATCTTTTACTGCCCTACCTCTCCTTGTATTTACTTATTTTGAGTGAGGGCTTTGGAGAAAAGGACTAATCATTGCTAATGAATTTGGTGCTGGTGAAAAATACCAGATGGGCAGTCACAGAAACTGAAGTTCTTTTATTCACAGGCTAAACCAAAACATTTCTCTCTGTAGTTTGATTCCAGATGCAACCTGAAGCACAGAGTTATCTGGGTTTCCAGCCCTGCTCAATCTCTTCTTCATTAATCAGAATCTTCACATTTCATCAGGTATCATTATGATAGGTGTATTCCAGCTACACAGGACTCACCTTTACTCATTACTCATTCTCAACCAGCTTTTGCAAGAAGGATACTTTCACATTAGCCATGTCTTTTGACGTAAAATTTACATATAGTGATGAAGAAAAATTGATCTGGGGTATACAAAGTAAAATATATGATGATCTGTTTTGTTCTTCCAGCCACCAAATTTAGAACAGATTTATGCCAAAGCAATAGGTAGCTTTATGTCCATTGAACCAAGCTACCCACCTGAGAGCATTCCTGACTTAAAAATAATGGTAAGAGCCTCATGGAGGCTCACAATAGCATTCCAAGTTTCATATCACAGCAAATGTTCAATGAGAGGGAAATAGCAATGGGGACACAATAAGTTTTTGATAATTATTTCATCTTTAGAATAATTACCATTTTAATTGTATCCAGATCACAATGCTGCAAGTCAACTTTCTTATTTTAGGTAATTTGCTTGGAGTCATCTAGGTAATAATAAAAAGGAGCATAATAAATCCTGAATTCACATTAATCCAAAAATCCTCTACTTAATACTATTTCCCTGCCATCAAATCCACATTTCATGCATCTCTGAGATACTTTCCTTTTTTATTTTATTTTATTTTATTTTACTTTTTGTATTTTAGGGAAGGGTCTACAGGGTGTTCAGGGTCTCACTAACAGATCCTATTTGTAGTGATCTGCCTGTTTACAGCCTCCCAAGAGCTGGGATTACAGACGCATGCCACCATGCCCTTGCCTTCTCAGAGTACCCTGGGGGGTAGAACCAGCAGAGCAGGCCCAGGGATCGAACCCATGGCCCCTGTGCCTGCTTGCAGGCACGTTAATCCGCTGAGCTATTTGGCTGGTCCCTCTGGGATACTTTCAATACTATTAATATATCCAACTCTGAAATTAAGTGTGTACCCACCAACCAGCTCCCATTGTCATAAACACTTTTCCCAGTGACATTTAATTTTTCTATCACTTACACCCTTGGTATTCTGCTATTTAATCTCTTGGTAGTGTTTTCTTTTTAATTACGTCTGATTTTAAACAACAAAGAATTTATTAAAGTATATACATATGCTAGTTAATTTTGTCAATTTAACTGAATTAAGTCACTCTAGAAGGGTGAATGCATTGTGAGGGCATCAACCTTAACAATGGGCAAACTCACTGACCAGTTTGTAGCTGAACGAGCTATTAAAAGATGGGGTCAAGAGCCAGTAAGATAGCTCAGCTTAGGCAAGCTTAGGCAAGTGCAGGGACTGTGGTTCAAACCCCAGCACCACATTCCAGGCAAGCCCCACCCCCAGGGTGGGCTGTGCTGGCCACACACAAAAAAAAAAAAAAATGGAGGAGCAGGCTCAGGCACATGTCCTTGGAGACTACATTTGGCCCTTCATTCTTTCCTTCCTGGCTGTCCAGCTCTCTGCTTTCTGGATGCCATGTGGTGAGTGGCTTTCTTTACCATGCCTTCTGCCATGATGGTTCTGCCTGGGAGCCAGCCAACAGGAGACAAAAACCCTAAGAGCCAGGAGCCACAATAAACCTCTCCCCCTTCATGAGGTGGGTGACAGGTATTTTGTCCCAACAACAGGAAAGCTGACAAATACTTTGTCACTTTAAAAAAAATTAAATATTTTTTGAATATTTTTTCTCTGTATATAGGACAATCAAGAATAAGAAATCATTATCTAAAATGAAAATTGTTATATTTGAACAGAAATGATATTTCTCACTTTATTTCAAAATGACCATTATTTTGTTATTGTTGCCTAAAATATGGAAAATAGGAAACTACTAAAGACATGGCAGTTTCTCCCTCTATTGTCATTGCTTCAGGCTTTTGTCACTCAAACTTGCCATATACTTTGTTCAAGTCACTCTGCACAACTTTATCTACTTGATCTTATTTAAATAAAAAATTTAAAGAAGAGATAATATCTTTTTATTTCAAAATCTTTGGCATTTTGGTCTAAATCCAAGACACTGGGAAAATAAAATCATTCCATCAGCTTGGCTTCCTTTCTGTTTCTAGTATCACTTGGCTAAAATGCACACATCACTCTTGCTAGTCATGACAAGTGCTCGCTTCCATTTTTCATATAATTATGTATGACAAGCTCTTGCAACTTTGCTTTAAATGATACTTTTTTGTTGAGTCTTCGGTTCCCGTGCCAGTTCCTTTACAAGCCCCTCTCCAAGTCTTACTTTCTAGGTCCTTCCTGTCTAGAATAGAAAATATCTGCTTTATATTTAAACACATTTTTTACTTAATGCTGTTGTACGTTATTCCCTTTACATTTTTTGTATGTGCGTTGGTAAGATCAAGAACTAAATCCTGAGAGCGCTTCCTTTGGTTATATGAATATTTATTATTTAAAAAATGAGTATAACTCCTATTGGTGTGACTGAAATTAATGCTGCCTTCTACAGCAGACACACACACACACACACACACACACTCCAATATTTTGTGAAGTTTCTTTAAATTCAAATATTTACATATAAGAAAAATCCTCCTCTGTCTTCAAACTCTACACATATGAGTGTGCGTTTTCCATCCATGTGATAACCGGCTATGATAGTTCAACACAGATCTCTGAGAACAAGGCTCCAGCCTGACATTTATACTTTTCCAACAGTTTTTATGATCTGAAATGCAATTTATCAATTTTGAAATGATGAATTTTCCAAAGCTAGTGCCTCCTCTTCCCCAGGACAATGTCATGAACTCTATTTTCAAATTGTTGAAAAATACTGATGTCTAATATGGTCAATGAAATTTAGGGCTTTTTTTGCTCCATATGGGATGCATGTCTGTAAGAATTAGCAAGCAAAATAAGATGGATCAGAGTGTGTAAGTTTCCAGAAAATTAGATATTAGAACCATCTGTAGAGATTCAACGAAATGCTCCAGTCAGTCTGAGCCTAAAACAATTACATCAAAACTGGCTGACTTTCAGTGCCCTGAAATAAGTGTAGGACTTGCTCCCTGAGGCTTCCACAAGATCTTACTCACATCGACACCTTCCTGGATTCTGTCTGAGTAGACTAGGGTTTCTGCTCCTTGATATCTTAACAGAGGGTAAAGTTCCTGGTCAGTACCATTGTATTTGCATGCTTCTTAGGCAAAGTGGAACATTCCTTGACAAAATCTGTGGCAGATGCTAGGACAGCAGGTAATATAAAACTTTACAAGTCTGATTGCATTTTACTTTAAGACCAAGTGGCTCAAGAAAGTACATTTTGGAAGATTAATTTAACTGATTTTTTTCTTTGTGATAATAAAACCTTATCTGAAAATTGCTGTGAACCTTTTGTGAGTCCCAATCACCATGTGAAATGGCAATAAAGCCCACTTATTTACCAGAGTGATAAAACATACAAGCCTCACATGTAGGCTCCATATAGTTTTTCTTTAAACAACCTAATGGGTTTTTTTTAAGGTGCAATTTAAGGAGCTGATATCAATTCGTGTTACTTGAGCTATGTTTACATTAAGATTTCGTTTCTTTCTTAAGTACTTTAAACTTAGTAGGTTCAGTGATGAATTCAGACACTCAATAAATGCTTTCTGATGATGATAATGATGAAGATAGAGTGTTCTTGTCCTTACAATGAATGTTCCACTGAAGTTCACACAGGAAATATCGTTTTATCAATATTTTTGTCTCAAAATTGCCCAATGCAAAATAATGTTAGCTTGCTACTCAGTCTTCATTTTCTTAAGGTACAATAAAAGAAAAAAACATTACGTTTTCAAACCAAGCTGTGTCTTCTATTCAGAAGACAGGTAATACAGAGAAACTTGTGCTGGGTTGTGTTCTATGCTTATTTTTCTTTGCTTCATTTCCTATATTTCTCTGCACACTGTTGTTCAGGTCATGTTCCCACAGGTAATTCTATGAAGTGGGGTTTGGGGTCAGAGGCCAACGGGCTTACTTTCATGTATGGGAATCTCACTGTAACCCAATGCATCCCTTTCCCCTATGCAAAGCATTTGTCTTCTCAGCATGAATCATCTACATGCAGAGCAGGATAGGACCTTGCAGACCTTTTGTGGATTGACATTTAGAGAAATAAAACTTACACTTGAAGTTTAATGGTATTAGACATGATAAAAAAATAAATATTTTACCATGGATAGCAACTCATCATGCTTTAAAAATTTGAAAATACTAATTGGCTTAAGTTCCTAAAAAGTTTCAAACCTCTTACTTGGCTAGAGATTTTGAGCAAAAAGGAGAGTCTTGCAAAGCTAGTTGCTGTAGTGGCTTCCCTATAAAACAAAAAATAGCCAAAAACACTACACAGACCCCTTTCAATCAAAGAGCCTGCACTTTAAAAGTTAACTTTACTGCCTGATTCTGAAGTTTTCTTTTTCTTTGCCAGGCAGGTTCAAAAAGTACGTCTGTTTTCATTTCATCAAGCTAATCCGTACATAACATCCTTTCCCACTATTTACTAGACTACAGCTATCAAATGAAGATATGATGTCTGTGTTTGGGTTAGTTACTTTAAATTCTAATGACCATGATGTAATCACTGTAATCAAGAAAAGCTTGTCTGTCTTTACGTTTAGGTCTCTTGCCACTGGCCTGGCACACTTTGGAGCCTTTTCATTAAGCAAACCACAATTTTGCCTAATTTGTAATTATCAGTGAGTCTGCTTTGCAGAGAATTGTAACTTATTCCATTGGGCTTTTCTGTTGTGATGGCTGTCGTTGTCCCGGCAGAAGAATCAATAGATGTTTTCTTTAAAATCTTTATTTTCATGTCTTTAAACAATTGAAAATTTCTATGAATAGAGTAGGAATTGTGCAAATATCCTTGGTATGAGAAGAGTTAAACTCTTGGAAAACCTCTAGTAAGTTCCTTATTTAAGCATTAGCTTATAAGAATTGCAAGATAATTCTTTCAGTTGTTCACTAGAAAGGAGCCATACAGTCCCCTTCACCCTCTTATCTTTGGGAAATGCTTGATAATAAATTCAGAAATCAAGGGCAATTGAATAAATTATTTTGATAAAAATAACCCATTATAATTGATAGAATTTTCTACTGCAAACTCACTAACTACCCATTTTCTCTAGTTACTTAGCCTGAATAACATTACCTTGAGCTGCATTTCTGATACATCCCTAAGTTTATGGAAATCTTCTGAATCTGGGTGGTCTCCTTGTCATTGTTTTGCACATAGGAGACAAATTTTGGGGATCTTTTAGGTTGCAAGGTGAATAGAACAAATGGAGAAGGAGAACATGACTGTTGCTAACCCACAAACTGGCATGAACCAGGCAACTGAAAGTAAGGCCAGACATGTTTTCAGTAGAGTCCTGAAAAAGTATAAGAATCGTTCTCTGCCTCCTTAAGCTCTTGTTTTACTGTTTTCTTTGGCAAGGTGTTGCATAAGGCTTTTGTGAATTGCTATTTAGTTTTAAGTTTTGCATTGCTATGGGTAGAACGTGGAATGAGGCATCAGCTAGGCAAGCACTCTACCCCTGAGCTACTCTCCCTGTCATCCTTCTTCTTTTAAAGTAGGAGTGATGATATAAAATAGTAATAGTGAATTGTGTTTGCTATGCGGTATATAAGTATGACCACAAAAGAGTGTAAACCTCCCAACTCTTATTGATGCCTTTTAATCAGCACTGGCACAAGTGTTGATGGATGACCACCACTGCCCCCCCCCAGTGTACCATGCCATTTAATTAACCTACAATTATTAATCACCCAGTTGGTTGAAATAAATGGATCAATGCATACCTTCCAGTGGCATAATCTTTTGGTAGATGCATTTCATTTCCACAAACTAAAGTAAGTCGTGAAAGCCAATAAAAAAAAAGAGTCGTATTAATTCAGTTTACTTAAGCACAACTCCCTTAAGGCCTTATTTCTGACTGATTTTCATAAAATAACTTCATTGACTCCTGTGAATATGACTAACAGAGAGAACGAATTTTAAGATGGTAATAGTGACTCAGGCACCAGAATATAAAGAGAAAATTTTTGTTAGGTGGGAATGGTGAAATCAAAATAAAATTCAACCCAATAAGATAAATATAATAGGGTGCTTAGGTTAATAGGTGTGGTGCATATCTATTATACAATGTTGTTGCTGTAGCTATGCCTGTTAACCTTTAGCCCTAGGGCCTTATTTAACAGTTAAGTTGCTTACCAGCAGGGTATCTTTGTGATTTCTTAACTAGTCTAGGCTCAGATAGGCATGTTCTGACAGTGTGATAGGCAAGAGGAAAACAAAATTTACATTTTTCACAGCAATAAACTCTTTTTGAGAAATTCTTATTTAGTAAGGAATAATACAGTGTGCTATAGTTATGTGAAATGATAAGAAAATAACCACCAGTGTGTAACATTATTAAATTTTAAAGTGAAAAACTTTTGAGAACCACAGTCCACAAAATTGGAAGAAACATGAACTACATATACATACTTTTAATCTTTATTAACTTCCCATAAATGAGCATTATGTATTATTTATATGTATAAAGATGCATGAAATTTAGATGTAAACCAATATGAATTGCATTGGTTCTTAGGTTTTGTCTTAAATATAAATAAATACATTCTTAGAATTGAGATTTTGGCAACACCCTTGAAATAAATAAAGTTACTGTTCCATGACAAAAAAGTAGGATTCTGAGTCTCTGTCCTAAGGAGATGCAGACGTAGTGGGCAACTGCTGCAGATTTCTATGGCGCCACTGGTTTTACTGCTTTATTATATGTTGCCTGTCATTCTGGTGATTTTTTACTTAGTGCATCTTAATTTTTATGTCTTACATGTTATATTCCCAAAGATACTATTATCTCCTTGTGAGAATGGATTCCAGCAGCATCCAGCACGTTGCTTCATACAGAATGGCATTCTAAAGAATTGTCTGTGGGGCTCAGATAGGCTGAGAAGAGGCAGGGGCAGCAGACCTCAGACATCACAAGGATAAGAAATGGCACACACAGATGAAGCCTCTGTGGCTGCACTTGAGAAGAAGGGACCTTGTAAAAAGAGATAATGAAAGATGAAGCTGACAATACAGGTCCAGAGGGTTCAGGTACAGGATCAAAGCAGACCCTTGTGCTCTGGGTGCAGCATTCATAAATTCTGAGCCAGGAAGTTAAAAATCCATGTCGTGTGTTCAACAGCCAAGGAGAGTCAGCACGAGGGGTGGTAGCATAGGGAAACACCATGGCCCACACGGCTCACACCCCAAAGCTCAGCACAGGCAAACTCTGCCGTCAGGGAGCTGGGCACAGTATTGCCAGAATTGCATCTTCCTAACAGCCAAAAACACAGATTTCACTTGTGCATGAAATAGCTTAAATTTTTTATGTTAACTTTCATTAAAAAAAAAACAGGGTTCAAATAAAACATATTTACAAATGATGATTTTCTTTAAAAAATCTATCTAATCTGCATATTGCTCTTTAACCTTCAACCTCAATGCCAAAAGTAGTGAAAGGTCCAAGTCCAATCTGAGGGACACATATTCATGAACACAAAAGAGAAGAACATGTTAGACACTTCAAAATATTACCTAAATTACTTACGCTTTGCTGAGATAGGTAAAAACCAAAAATTTAATGAAGCTACATTCCCGTCATCCCAAACTTGCTAACCTTCTTCTATAAATCCTGTTTCTCCAGTTTCATTCCAAGACAACTTTCAAACATTCAAAGCTTATACACTGCAAGCCTGATGTAAATATGCCACGAACTTTTTCTGATACTGGAGAACATGGATTCTGAGGCTTTGGGACATATTGAACGATTTATCTTTTCATTCTAACTAATTTCTACTCTCTGAATTTAGAAGGACCTCAAAACACAAAATGATTTAATACAAATGATGTAATGCTATGTATATATTTTGGGCTTCTTCTTGCCAAAGTTCCACGTTAAAAAAAAAAGAAAAGAAAATGGAATTATTCTCAGATGACTCCGCACATGATGAAAGCTATTTATATCTTTACACTCTTCCAATGCTCAAACTGAAAACCTCCCCTTAAAAGCTTGTCAACAAATGTTTCAGTATACGATAGCCTCCTTTTTATTGAACATGTCACAATTAAAGGCGATATTTGAACTTATTGCTTCTGTAGAAGATGAGTATTCTCTAATTGTATAAACAAAATCAACATTTGAACCTTAGTGTTTTCATGTTACTTGAAGAAGATGTCAGCAAATTAAGATTATGTGGATTATGTGTTAAAGGGCTTGAAGTTACTGGCCTTATTTCAAGGGCACTCATCTACACATTTCAATTAGGTAGAAAAATCAGTATGTGATGTGTAGTAATTGAAAGACATGGGGCTTTCTTCACAAGGGTATGAGAAATCAATTTTGTTTTTAAAGATGAAGAGAAAATATGTAGTTACTTTTGGTGTCCATGCCAATAATTTTAACAATGGGCTGCTGAAATGAAAACAGTGATGTTATGAAGAATTGTAACTGCTGAATGAACATAAAAATAGAAAATAGCAACATTTAAGACATTTGCTGTTCTATTTTAGAAGATGACTGCACAAAGCCAGCCTGAAGAGAGGGATAAGATTTCACATTTTATTGGCGTTTAGGGAAACTTTATACCCTGTCTCTGGAAAATCAGAAAGGGAAGTGGTTATAAGGAATCCACATAATAATGTATGGGAAAGCCAACTAGAATTTACAAGGGAGGGGATTCTGCTGGTGAATCGAAGAGCTGCCAAATCACATGTTGCACAATTTATTAATCGTGGGCTGCTCCACCAGCCAGCAGTTTCTCCATTTTCTCCTCATTTATGACTGTATTTCCACTAAGCCACTAAATTATTTTTGGTGCAAAATATGTGTTATGAGTGAAAACACAACACGGGACAAAATGAGACGAAAGTAAACATTTGGAAGTTTCTGAAAGCAGGTGGAATGGGTCCAGCTTGTACGTCGTCTACATTTTAAGATTTCCATTTTTGCCAGAGAGTGTTATTTTGTTGTTAAAGGCTACAGATGTCTCAGTTTGGTTTTCAAGAAACAAGGTCTCAGCATGGTTTGGAAGTCCAATTACTGGAGATCTGCTGGTGCTAAGAAATGTTGTGTGCCCCTGACCTTGCTCAAGTTTCCCAGCTGTGACTCCAAGCAAGGGGGGTTTTATAGAAGCCTGATGACAGAAAAGATCTAAGAATTCTGTTGAAGATTATCTTTATTCATTCTGAAAAAGGACAAACATCACATTTGTCACCACTGCCATCTTCAACATTTGGGTGTGAATTTCTTACAACACAAAAATAAGTCTTTGCATGGTCACCTTTCATACTCACGTGTGTAAGCAATATTTTAAAATACTGCATCTTTCCAGGCACTGGATTCACCAAACCTGGATAGAATCAGAAAGTTAGCTCAGGACTCCTTCACTCTGTATTCTTTTCCTCTCCATCAAAAGCTAGGATGCTGTTGACTATGGTAATTTGGGCTAAGCTGATGTTAAGCTGTGGTGAAGAAAATCCCCTCTAAGAATTTATTTATACCACCTTTTCTAAATGAACTGCAATTGATCAAAGAAACATCATCTCGCTTCTAGGCTATATCAGATATCCTTTGCTCCACACTAGGCTTGCATGTCACTTCATTTTTTAGCCACTATTAACTTCATTGAAAAGGGCTGTAGAAAAATAATGTTCAACTACCCACACAACAGAAAAAGAATGTCTGCTACAGTAAATAACAGAGAGCCCAGCAAGGGTGGGCACAAAGCCATCTTCAGCCTCACTGCAGTTTAGCTATTCCAGTGCATCCCCTTTTATAGTTGCCTGTCTGAAGGCAGTATGGGCAAATGTTCATATTCTTCCAGTTCCATCCATTCTCCTTCATTCTCAGAAGAGAAACCTCACATATTAATTTATTGCACAGGCTGAGCCAGTCAGATGCCCTTCTTCAAATCCTTCCTATTCTTCCTCCCTCTTTTGCCCTTTTTGTTTTCCTCATTGATACCACAAGGCTGTAAATATTTGCCAGAGCAATGTCGCCTCTGCTTTACCACTCACCCAAGGGTCTTGCTCTTTTCTCCTCATCATTTTGCCTGCTCTCCACCTTTCCCCTGTTGCCCTGTTACAAATTAAGTTTTCTTCATGTACAACACCTGTGTCTGCTCACTGTTCAGTATTTAAAGAAATGTCTAGAACTCCAGGAATCTTGAACTTCCACACATTGGAGCCGAAAAGAAGCTTGTGGTATAGTATTCTAAGCAATTTATCAAGAGAATATTGTGTGCTCCATTTTAGTTTTTCCCCTAGACCCACAAATTTAATAAACTTATCCATTTAATGATAATGAATGACATAATTTTCTTTTAGTCTTTATCTTTCTTGGATTTGGTACTTTTAACAAGTGTTTCTTCTCATACAAATAATTTCCTCCCATCATCCAGACCTATCAATATTTTTCTAATATATAGTCCTATAGGATAATCCCAGATCCATACAACCATCATAGCTTTCCCAACAAGTGTGTGATCCAAACTCAGAGAGCTGTCCTTGCCTCACTCCTCCCTTCTATTACTAATTTGAAAATAATATGAAATTCTGCCCATCATTTTCTTCTTTTCTGTTGCCCCAATGGCTTTCAATTTTACTTCATAGGTTGTTGCATTAGGCTTCTAAATAGGATCCTCAAAGGCTTTTTCTATTTCTTCAATCTTTGTCATGTATTTGTACATTAATCTTCTTTCAGTGAAATTCTGATACAATCATTTTATCCTTAAAGCCATAATCAATTTTATAGGCCCACTCCTCAATGAAGTTGTCAGATAAACAAACTGCAATGCCTAGTATGCAAAGCTCTAGGGAACCTAGTTCCCACTTTTATTTTAGAATCATCATTCAGTAGCCTTCTTTCTTAAACCTTCACTTATAGTCAGAATGGACTGAATACTACAAATATACTTTAGCTTCCTGCCTCTGTTCTTTGCTACTTTCTGTCATGACTCCCCTGGTCTCTAATCCCCACTTCCTTCATGGCCATCAGTGCTAAAGTATTGTGATCCACCCAGGAGAGACCCAGAAACTCTCCCCTATGCATCTCACCCCAATCACTCCATCCAGAAGACATCTTGCTTTCTGGGAAATCATAGCATTGTCTTAGTGATGCATAGATGCTTGAATTGTTCTTTTTCTGAAAACAGATCTTTTCAACCTAAGTACTCTTTGATTTTGAGTTTTCCAGAACTCTGAACAGACTGTCTTCAACTATAGGTTTCAGGACTCTCCTAGATTTTGTCAAATGCTTAACAGGCCCTAGACTAAGCTCTCTCCTCTCAGCACCACCTCATTAAACTTTTTCACGAACTTCCCTAGATTGGACTAAAGGTGAAAACAGTAACTCATTAATCTAGCCCAGAAATCTGGATATCTTAAAATTTTTCACTTTTCAGCAGAATGCCCACCAATCATTCACATTAGTAAACAAGTCTTGATATTCTCTTCTAAATTCCTTATAAATCTCTCACTTCTTCCTATGAACACTGGCTCAGTCTTAGATCAATCCTAAATGTTTCTTACGTGGGTCCTTTCACTTCTCATTTGTAATGTGCCTTCCATGTTGTTTGTGGGGTGATTTCATCCCATCTTCTTGAAGCTTCTCCATACTTCCTACAAACAACAGAGCAGTGCTCAGACACTTTGCATGGCTTGCAAATTCTCCAGAGCAACCTGGAGATAAATGTTAACTATACATCTATTTCTCGGGGTCAGTGCTAAGCTCACTGATATTTTTCCTATCACTGACTACTTATGATTATTTCTCAACTATAGCCATTCATAGAACAGCAATGTTAATATATCATTGACCAAGAATTAATCAAGTGTTGAAAACTACACTGGACATCTGATTTCTTTGTTTTCTAATTAACAAAATATCTGCAATATTTATTTTACTATTTAGGTCAGTACTAATTATATTTTTTCAAGCTTTGCATGATAGGCCAATGTACTTTTTCACTTGTTTCTTTTTATGTATTGTGATGAAAGAAAAAATATGAAAAGACAATGAAACAGGTAGATCATCACAGGTAGAAAC
>NDGN011240709.1:0-12491 GCA_002564285.1 Tympanoctomys barrerae | reverse complement strand
CTCCCTTTATCCTGAGAACAACTGGAAGGTTGGCTTGCTTGAAGATAAACAGACCCCCTTTAGGACTCATGCACACATTTATTGGGTAGGGAGGCATTTACCAGATCCCCACCATGCTTCCCTTTTGGAGCCTGGGGGAAATTGTACCCATTTTGTAGTTGGGACAACTGAGGTTTGAGCCCCTTGCTGGACTATTACTGTTGAATAATAATCCCTGCAGCCACATGTGCTTGACCACTTGCTGCCTGAGCTATTCATGCTCCCAATACGCTTATTTACCAGATAACATTTGCTGGCCTTAGTTTCCTCTCTGCAGAATGAGAATGAGAGAGGTTAAGGCCTTTCTTCTAAGGCCTCTTGGTAGAGGGCTCTGGGGCCAACAGTTGCTCCCCTGTGAGTCTGTTCTCTCCAGATATTTAACAGATGCTTCTGTGACCTTAGGGTCTTTGGGTCATTTAGCAGGAAGAGGGAAGGCAGCAAGCCAGGAGCATGTCTGGACTGGGGTGACCCTGTCCCGCAGAGGCCACTGGGGGTGCCAGGCCTTGTTGGTTCACTCCTTGCCTTTGCTCCGGAAGTCATCCCAATGGATCAAGGCTGTAGGGCTGCCCTTGCAGCCGTGAGGTCAGCCAGCTTTTGTTCTAACTACTCCCTGCCATACCTTCCCTCTTCAGCTCAGCGAGCGCACTCCTGCCCCAGGCCTGCGCTTTAGGTGCAAGGAAAGGCTGCTGGCCTTGAATCTCTGCTTTTTATGACTCCCTCTCCCCACTCCCTTGGAACTGCGTTGATCCAGCTGATTAGAAGGAAACAGCTTGGTAGAAGAAAAGCCAGGCCCTCTAGTTGCTTCATAAAAGGCCTGGCCAAGGCCCCGTTTCATTTTTCTAGAGCTGCAGCCTCTAACCCTGTTTAGGTCCTCCTGCCAGCCTTGCCGTCATGGGGTCATAACCTGGTCCTGCAACTGTGGTAGGAGAATGAAGGCCACACGGGCTCTCATCCTAGGACAAGCACTTGGCAGGATCCCGGGCCAGGATCATTTCAGAATTGCCCTTGGAGGTGGGGTGGTGCCCTCTCTTACTATGGCAACCAAGCTCAGCTGGCATGAGCTCTGGCCCCGGGTGGCCATGGACACAGGTGGTGCATGACACATGCCCAGACCCTGATTCTGCTCAGCAGCGCCTGGCTCTGTATGGGGCCACTGCCCTGGCCAAAGACAGGGACATCCAGGCCACTGCCTTCGTGATTGTCGGCCAGGCCCGGAGGACCTACACAGAGTGGCCTGGTGCGGCCTGAGCAGATCTTGCCGCACACTTCCCAAGGTCAGGCCCGTATGAACCACTCTCCATAGAGCGCATCACAATCACCAGCCCCCAGTATGTGTGAACCAGCATGGCTGTACAGATGGTATATATAGACCATCCAGCATTGAAGACCCAGAATTTGGACTTCAAGTCCCATACCCGACTGCAGCTTTTTCACCATTGCACTGGAATTACTTTTTGATCATTAGACATCTTTTTAGTGTGACTAAAATCCCACTAAAAAAACCCCAGTTGGTCATTAGCAGACACTAATTGAGTTCCTGCTATTTGCAGGCATTGTTCCAAGCACTTAGAATCCATCTGTGAGCAAAGCAGACAAAGGAGGCCCATTGCTTGTGGAGCTTCTCTTCTAGAAGAACATGCTGGTTGCTATTGCTATGTAACAAGTAGCCCAAATCTTAGTGGTGTGAAGCAACCTCCAGTCTTTGCGTCTCATGAGCTTGAGCATCAGGGATATGGCAGGGCTCAGCTGGGTGGTTCTTAGGTTCCACATGGACCTGGAGGGCCCCCTCAGAGCTTTCTGCCAGACACTCAAGATGGCTTGGCAAGGTGCCAGGGCCAACAGCTGGATCCCACTAAGCCTCCAACATGGTGCTCAGACATTGTATGAAGAGGCTCAGGGTTCTCATAAACAGGAGTCCAAGAAACTGAGTGGCAAGGTTCCCGTGACCTCGTCCCATGAGGCCATTTAGTGTAACTTCTACGACCCCTTTTGGTAGCAGCCCTGCTTCTGTCCGTTTTTGCTAAAACAGCATCTGCCACAGAGCAGAGGAAGAAGACAGCCAATATCAAGACAGCAAAAAGTTGATCCTGTGGTGTTCTGAGATTGTAAGTACTGTGGCAAGGCAGGCATTTTCAGCGGGGCCAAGTGGGACCTGGGAGATAGCTACACAAAGATTTATCCCCAAATAGTCACAGCAGCTCATCCACAACAGCTCCCCTACTGGAAGGGGCCCAGATGTCCCCCTGCAGATGTGTGAACCAACACACAGGGAACATCTTTCAGTGGAATCTGCTTAGAGATAAAACAGCCAGCTTCTATATGTGCGACAACATGCGTAGATCTCAGAATGATTGTGCCAAATCACAGAGCCCTGGGAGAAACAATACGGAATCATCTAGTTTGTTATGTGCTGGAAATGCAGACTGAGCTCTAGGGAGAGAAATATCCATCGGGACTGTGGGCTTGTCACAAAGCATAGGAGGATGATTTGGAGGTTCATGAATATGTTCACCCTCTTTATTAATATTTTGAGATATTAAGTCACTAAGTTGTGCTGGCAGGACTCCAGCTCTCTGGCCTCCTGCCTCTAGGGGTGCAGCACCATATGAGTATGTATAAGAGAAAGAACAGAGGCTGCACAGCCCCGTCCCAGTGAGAAGCTCAGCACCTAGGGTCCTGGGCTGTGTCCAGGAACCAGACCAGCAAGGTCTGGGTTGTTTGCACTACAGCCTAGGCTCTAGCCCAACTTTTTAAATAGCTCAAGCACATGGACTGCACAGTGGCTTCCAGCCCCAAGAGCTATGTGTGCCCTGGTGCCCAAGCCGAACATGGGAGATGAAAGGGAAGTATTGTGGGCACAAGCCTAAGAACTCAATTGAGTATTGAACTCCAGGACAGGGGTGGTTGTAAGTGGCTGCATGAGTACTGTTTAAACATAATACTGATATTTAATGCATAGATAATTAGTATAGTTCAAGGCTCTGAATCGGCCCTCAGGACGTGAGGCCTGGTTGCTACGCTGCTGGGTACGTGTCTTCAGAGGATTTGTCTTGTCGCCAGCTCCTTTTGTTTCTATCTGTTTCCTGGCCACCATAGATGGAAACCTCTGAAATAGTAAGCTGACAGCAGTCTTTCCTCCTATTGGCTGGTTTTCTCAGATCTTTTGTCACAGCCATGAAAACTGACTGATACACCAGGCATTGCAGCACGGAGGGCCCATCAGTGACCTCAGATGACCCAGCATGCCTAGCACTCTTCTCTCCTCTGGCACAGGAGACACTGAGGCACGAGAATGGTGCTGCTGGCTTTCAGTGGTGATTCATTTCTGATGTGGCTCTTGGAGACAGACTGGTTGTGTAGATCTGAGGTGTTGGGCACAGTAGAGCAGGCAGCAGGAGTCCGGGGTCCCCTCAGCATTTATAAGCCAAAAATAGGGGGTCAGATTGAGTGCCGGGAGTGCCGTTGTAATGCCTGCTTTGCCCATTCCCACAGGGACAGAAGCCACTCAGAGCAAATCATGGCTGGGCCAGAGCTGGGCTCAGCCCACCAAACCCAGGACCCACCCGCCAACAGGTGCTTCCCTTGGTCTGTCCAGCCGCTTAGCTGCATGGCTGTCCCTGGAGCCAGCTGAACTGGGTGCTGTGACCCCTCTCCCCCACCCGACACCCAGCCCCCAGCAGTGCATGCTGTGGGGCTCTCAAGACCTGCACCTGAGCCCCAAACATAGATGGCCCCTTTGGGACCATCACCCCCTAACTCTTGGCACTTGTACAGCTGGGAGTACCAAGGTCAGGTCTGTCTGTCTAGTTGGAATTCTGTCCTGCTGCTGTGGAGCTAGTGAGGTTGGGGGTGGTGGGGAGAGCACAGACAGTCACGTGCTGGGCCCTGGGGCTGGCACTGAGCCAGAGCTCAGGAAATGAGAAGGAGTGGGGTGAAGGCTCACACCCCGGGTCTCTGCTCTCACGGTTCTGTCCCAGGGCCCAGTAGGTCCGCCTGCCTGGCGATGCCCCTGGGCCTGGCTCTTTTTGTTACATGACCTCCCGCCCTGGCGCTGACCTTGGGCTTCCCCCGTGTAGCCATCTGAACCTCCCGCAGCCTGTAGCCCCCAAGTGGGTGTCTCATGCATCCTTGCCTCTGAGTCAGCTGAGGAATGTGTGCTCACTTCCTTCAGCGCAGCAGGCTGGGTGGCTCTGGCCGCGCCTGCCAAATGGGGCACTTTTCCAAGAGGAGCTCCCGGAGGAGTGCTTGTTAGAGAACCAACCTGTAGATGCTGGAGCAGGCCTCCCGGGCGTTGCTGCACCACCCTGGGCCCCAGATCTCCACAGAAACCCTTTCCGTTCCTGGCTGTCTCCCCCAGGCCTCCCATTCCCAACTGTGCCTGCTTTCTGCTAGCAGCCTCTTTCTTTCCCTGGATCCAGGCTCTGCCCACGGGGCCTGGTCAGACAGTCCTTTAGGTCTCTGTGGCCCTGGACTTGTGGGTGAGTGTTTTCCTCTGCATTCTTAGTGCCAGGCTGTCGATGGCCTGGGTGTGAGGCTCCGTCGAATCCTGTTGGTCCTGCTGGGTCCAGACACATAGTTTAGATTATCCGAGAGCTGGATTGATGTGCCGATGGGCAGGAGGATCACAGTGTATGATGAGGGGTTTGTTCCGCAGCCCCCCTCACTGTTTTGGGGTCTCCCGTGCCCACGAGGGAAGCCCCAAACGTGCTCCTGATGCATGATCAGCAGAATGAGGTGGAGGAGGAGCTGCGGGTGCAGAGAGCACATGCCAGTGACAACAGGGGAGGGGCACTCAGATGGGACAGACAGGACAGTGGTTCCGGGAGGACAGGTGAAAGGGTGGCATGGAGGCGCCTGTGCCTTCTCTCAGCAGGTGCTCCCTACTCCTCTGGGCTGAGGATCCAGGCAACCACCGCCTCTTATCCCAGGGCCGCTGGTGTGCAAGTGTAGCACGGCCTTCCTGGGTGGCAGATTCTCCAGGGACAGGGCAAGGTGGAGCCTGAAGGTCCCAGGGCACCCAGGAGGCCATTTGGGAGCCAGGCAGTGTAGCCTCAAAGGGACAGCAATCTACCCCGGCTCAGCAGGAACTGGGTGGGGCCTGACTCCCAGCCTCTAGTGCTTGGTAGACTTCCTCACTCTGACTGCGGGCTCCTGAAGTAGATCGTTCAGTGGAATCCTGGCCCATGAGCACAGTGCTGTACATGGAAAACCAATGGCCCGTCCTTGTGCTAAGCGGCGCCTCAGGTACTGAGGGAACACCCCGCTAGTCTTCTCGTAGATTAGTGCTGCTCTGCATCGGCAGCAGCCAGCCGCTAAACATGACACCCACAGCGCCAGTTACCTTCAGAGCGCCGGCTCACTGACCGGGCAGGTTGGGGCACCACGCACCCTGAGTTTACATAACCCAGCGACTCAGCTGTGCTGTCCTGCGGCATGCAGCTGAGGGCCCTTTCTTACCTGAAGGAAGTGGACAATGAACTACCTGATAGAAGGGGCTTACCCTGGTCACCCAGCCATGGTCTCCATGAGGCTGTCCCCTAGGTGTCATCGGCATTTATTGAATACCTGCCGTGTGCCCCTGGCTCTCTGCATACACTGCCCCATCACTTGGGTTCTGTTACCATCCAGGCGTTACAGTAGAGGCAGCTGAGGCGCCATTGGAACGAACTTGGACCAGACACAACCGGTAAGTAAAGCAGCCGGGCTTGGGGCTTTAGGTTGCAACTGTTGGACTAAAAGACCACACAGCTGTCTGGGGACACCTGAAGTTGTGAGAGCCTGTAAAACCCTACCTTTGCGTGGAGATACACAGGTTTCTACGCATGCCCAGAGCCCTCCTCCCTGATCCAAGTGCTGGAGATTCAACCTACCTAGCTCCATCTGCCTGATCCTTCAAGCCTGTGGCAACGGGGGGCCAGGAAAGGCTGCATCACCCCCTACACCCCTCCAGCTGGAACTTTAGCTCAGCTCCTGCCAGACAAGCCCTGGACTTGACCCTAGAGCTAGAGGCTTGGTCCTGGGCCTTGAAGCAGACTTGTAGATTGACCGCGTTGTTGTAATGCAAATGAAAACCCTGAGGTATTGATGTGCGCCTCTCCCCATGACAGAAGTCCCAAAGCAACCAATGTGAGTCCCGCAGCACACTCAGCAGATCCCAGCTGCATTCGCCCTTCACCCAGGCCTCTTCCAGGGGCTCATCCCGGAGACAGATCTTCACAGATCTGGACCAGTGGCTACCACACTCCTCCCTGGGAGCTTTCACAGCCGTTATGGAGGGAAGCGAATGTTGAGCCTTAGCCAGTAGATTTGCTGACAGTGCAATGTGAGTCATAATCCTGGAATTACTTGGTTATGACGGAACAGAGCAAAGGAGTAATTATATGGAGTACCGGGTTTCTGGGAAGGGAGAAGAAGCCTGCAGAAGGTGAAAGAGGGAAAGGTACCCAAGGCATCAATATGCCCTTGGGAAGTTACATATCCAGGTGTCCATCGGTATCCATGGCGATGGGTGCCAGGCCCTCTGTGCGGTACCCAGATCCGAGGATGCGTGTGTCCCTTAGAGCATGGTGTAGTACTTGCCTGTAAGCTACACAGACACCCACGTTCTTCATCATGCCATCTGTAGATTAGCCTCAATCCCACTGCAGTGTGACTGCATGTAAGTAGTTGTCATACCGTATTGTTGAGGGCATCTCCACAAGGAAAAGAGTCTGAGCATGTTGGGACAGGTGTTGTTTTTCCCTCATATTTTCCATTCCTTGTCCGTTGGATCTCTGGTTACAGAGTGAGCGGGAAGGAAGGCTCTGGGCGTAGGGTATTGGGTTTACGAGTCACGACCACAGAAAGGGTCTGTTCCCCATGAAAAGAAACCAGGACCCCCTGGACGAGCGGAGGACTCTAGGTGTGAACAGTGGACAAGTCACGTGCAGCTGGCATGTTGTGTTCTTCTGTAACATCCTTCCATAGAACAAGTGTTATTCAAGGACAGGTGGGTTAGAAAGACCCAGTCACTGGCTGTATGAGGCTCCGGGGGCAAAGGGGCAGACAGGTGAGCACCCAGGAGAAGGACAGAAACGGACGAGGAAAGAGAATGAGAGGTGCGGATTATTAACAAGAAAGGAGAAGATACGTGCTGACGAATAACTGTAGATGGAATATAGGACTCAGAAAATCACCAATAAAGTGCCCTGGTGGCCTCCTGTTAGGATTCCAGAAGGAGGCCACAGTGCCCCTTGGGGATCAGTTGGATTGAGCTGGTGCCTGGCCTGGACCCAGAAACCTCACTGCCATGCAGAACCCCAGAGGCCAAGGGCAGCTTCTCCAGGAAGTGCGGATCACGAGCCTGGGCGGCTCGCTGCAACGCAGGACGCTTTTCTGGGTGCGGGGTTGGGAAAGGGGCGCAAAAGCCAAGGACCCCACCCGGGAGACGGGGGGAGGGGGGCACTCACCGCATGCTGTGTGTAAGGATATTAGCACATCAGTGGGAAACAGTGACAGAACACGTTGGCAGCCCCCCCCCCAAGCCGCTAGAGTCGTCAGGACAAGGCTTGGCTTGTCTTTCTGGCCTCTGCAATTTCTCAGCTCCTTTCTGCTAATTGCCACTTCCCGGCCCACACCTTACACCGGCCGCCCAAGCACAGGGGAGCTGAGGCTAGTCTTCACATGTGGGTAGGAAACTCGTACAGTGGTATTACTTTGGCCTTATGAGTATTGTAATGTGAAAACAAGCCAAGCCCAGGAAGTGCCGGTTCACTGCAATTCATTGCAGATCGTTCCCCTGGCCGCCTTGGAGCCAGCCTAGCAGGGCCGCAGAGGCGTCCCTGAGCCTCTTGGCGCTGCTGATATAGTCCCTGCGCCTGGCCTGCTCCTCCTCAGGTGGGGCTCAAGGACCTCAAAGGGGCACACAGCCTGCCATGCTCTGGCCTGGCCAGTGTCCCCTCCCCCACACCCTCTAGGTTGGTGCAGGTTGGTCCTCAGCCATGGGCCTGTGCAGGATCCTCAGCCGTGGGCCTGCGCGCACACCCAGGTAATTAATTAGCAGGTCCTCCGTATGTAGCAGTGGCTGCTGCCATTTTTTCTGTTGCATGTGTCAGGCTCACAGTCGCAGGCCCTCTGCCAGGTATCGGGGCATAGTTAGCGGCTCGTTTCAGAAATATGGGTTGTGCCTGCCTAGTGCCAGGTCGGGGCTGGTACCAAGGAGTAATGGGTCATGGTGAGCACAGGGAATTCTACAGCCTGCTCCCAGCCCAGGGAGGGGAGGATAGCGGGAAGGCAAGTGGGGAATTGGGAACAGCTAGGGAAAAGATAAGATAGTGTTGTGTGCAGGCCAGGGATGAGGAGGCAGCTCCTCAGAGCAAGGTGACCCGGGAAGGTCTCTCTGGACCTCAGACCATCAGCCCAAGACTGATGGCAGGGAACAGCCCTGAATTGGGAAGGAGCCCGCAGGGCAGGGCAGGGCAGGAGTGAACTTTGCTTTGTAAGGTCTGGGAGCCTGGGGAGGCGGAGGAGGGAGGATGGGAGTTTCCTGTGGTGTTCTGTGATCCATGGGGCAGGAGTTTGGATTTTCGCAGTAGGATGCAGGGGGACACCTTCCTCTGGTTTGTATTTTGAAGCAGTGTCCCTGGCTGCTGCATTGAAGGCAGACGGCAGATGTGCAGGCCAAGGAAGGCCATTGCAGATCTCCAGCTATTAGGGCCTTAGGCAGGGAGTGCTGAGACCCACATGGGGCTGTAGGAAGAGAGTCCGGGGTTCAGAGTGGCCCTGGGAGTCAGATCTGAGCCTCAGAGTGGGAGGTCTGGAGGGAGAAGGAGCTGCTGCCTTCTTGCAGAGGACCTCAGGGCCCCACCTTGTCCACCAGTGCCATCGCCCAGCCCAGGCTCTTCCCTGCCTCCTGGCTTCCTCCAGTGCCTGTGGGAAACACCCCACCCCCACTCCCAGCATGCCCAGGCTGGAGAACAAGGCCACATTCCCAGGCAGAGGTGGCGTCCCTATGGGCATCTCCATTTTCTGTCCCCACCCTACTGCTCAGCTGGAGCTGGGGTCGGGCTCACTTAAAGAATGAGGCCAGCCCTGCCCTGCTGCAGGGGTGCTGATGGGAGCCTGCAGCGGCCTCAGACTGGCTCTCTTGGGCCCTGGATCTCACGCTGCCTGGAGATCTGGTAACACTGGGTGACATGGAGCCTTTGGGGTGTGGTGCCTGCTGGGTATAAGAGGGCTGTGCAGCCAGCTGTGTTTATCCCTGTCCTGGTCAGTGTCCACCTGGGGAGGGGCTGGGTCTCACTCCACAGACAGCCACAGAGCTCATTGCATAACTGTCAGACAGTCGGGTGCCTGGCTCAGCAGCAGGGGTCGGGCTGGGCTGGGTCAGCACATGGGGAACAGAAGAGCCCCAAGGAAACACTGGCCAGCCCTCGGCACCCTTGTCCCACTGCCTGCAAGGCCACCCCTCTTCCCTTGGCTCTCATGGGGAGCCCGCATGTGATCTTGGCTGGTAGTAGCAGTTCACTCCTCCATCTGCCACCTTGGGACTGCCACCTTCGAGAGGTGTTCATGAGGTCAGGTCCAGGGGCTGGTGAGACCCACAGGGCCACCCTCAGACTGTGCCTCATGATTTGTATGTCCCCCCAGGGCTGTGTGGTGAAGGCTTTGTCCCCAGACTGTGTTGCTCTTGGGAAGGGATAGGACCCTAGAGGATGCAGCCAATAAGTAACAAGAGGTGAGATCAGTGCCCTGTGGGGACTGTTTCCCTGCCCTTGAGGGGACACTGGGACCCCAGCCCCTTTCCCTGTTCTCTTCCTGGCTGCTGTGAAGTGAGGAACAGAGCTGTCTCTGTCCCATGCTCCCACTGTGACTGACTATAGACTGAAACTGCCCGGGCTGTGGACTCAGGTAAATGTTTCCTCCTTATAAGATGTTTATCTTGGATGCTTTGTCACAGCGATGGGCTGCAGTGCACAGCATCTGCAGAGCTATGGGCCAGTCACTAAGCCCCCAACAGCCCACGTGTCCAGCTGCCACATGGGATAATAGCATCCTTCCCAGTCGGAAGGCTCTGAAGGGTGCCCAATAGCTGCACGTGTGGGGCTGGCTGCAGTGGCGGCTGCGGGAATTGTTGCTTCAGCGTCCACCAACTCCTCTTCCGCCAAGACCACGGCTACACAGTGTGCCTCTAGACTGCGTGGCTAAGCTCAGCAGGATCCAGCATGTGTGAGCCGAGCGCATTCTCTGCGTTGGAGCCCAAGAGTCTGTGTTAAGGTTTAACCAGCAGCCCCGGGGAGAGACCTATGGGCTCACATGGTGCTGTGGCGTTGACACGACAACCCCATGCGACAGGTGTCTCGGCACTGCCGACCAGATAAGGCACATACAAGGCCCAGGCAGATCCAGGTACTGGCTCGAAGCCACTGAGCATCTAAGCCAGACGCAGGCCTGGCGCATTCCAACGTCCTGGCTGGCTGCATGCCAAATCCACCTCCCACCTGTTTGTGTAAATAAAGTTTTATTGGAAGGCAGCCATGCCCATTTGTCTGCCTGCTTCCTGAAGCAGCTTCTTCCCTGCAGCAGCAGAGCTGAGTGTTCGCAGCAGGGACCATGTGGCTTGTGATGTGGACTCCCTGGCTCTTTGGAGTCAGTGTTGGCAGCCTCCTCCATTCTTAAGCACACCGATCACAGGCCAGCTACTCCCTGTGTCACTGTTCAGTACCTTTAGTTTTTTTCTTTTGAGTCAGGGTCTTGGGATGCAGTTCAGCCAGGCCTCGAACTTACTCAAGGCCTCGAGCTGGCCTTGAGCTCAGAGCAATCATCCTGCCTCAGCCTCCCGAGTGCTGGGATTACAAGCATGTGCTGCCACACGCATCTGGTCCAGCCTCATAAAGTGCAAATACTGAAGTCATAACTCCCTGGATTTCAGAATATGATCTTGTTTTCAAGTAGAGTCGTTGCTGCTGTCATAACACCTGAGGTCATCCTGGAGCACAGTAGGCCTCAGACCACACTGGACTAATGTCCTTATAGATGGGGAATTTGGAGTGCAGACGCAGACTCAGGGAGATGCCGGGAAGGTGCAGGTAGGAGCCAGGATGACAGGACACACGTGCAGGCACACCTCCGCTCACCAGCAAACCGCCAGAAGCTCGGAGGCCAGACTCTCTCTGCAGCAGGATTAACCGGGCTGGCACCTTGACATTGACGTGCAGCTTCTGGTACAAGGAGCTGCTTCTCTCTGCATGCGTCTCCCCCATGGTGCTTTGCGGCGGCAGCCCTGCCCATCAGCCTTTGCTGCTTCCTTAGACCGGGGCAACTTAGGTACTGGATTGGCCTCACTCACAGAGCCTCCTGGGTTTTTTCTGGTGGCCTTGGCTCTGGCTCTGTCAGCTTAGGGGCCCGTGTCCCTGGCCACATACGAGCAGCAGCCTCTGGACTGGGGCCAGCGGTGCCCTGGGTCCCGAGTGTCCTGGCCTCATCTCTTCCAGGATGTGTTGGTCCCCAAAGTCCACGTGCCGCAGGGCAGGCAGAGGATCCTGTACAGCCTCTGACCACTGAGTGTCCACAAATAAAGCAGCAGCATCCTCCCCCTCAACATGGCGTGGGCTTCCTCTGGTGGACTGTGGGGTGCACGTGTGGCCGTGTCTGTGGCTTCTGAGGAGGTACCCCCCTCCACCTGGTGCCTCTTGGCTTGTAGCTTCAGTTTTTGCACGTCCCTGCCAGTGAGTGTTTGAGGAGCATCTGCCCGTGTCTCCTCCCACGGAGAAGTGTGCGGAGGCTCCAGGGCAGGTTGCGTGCAGGGCCCTTCCCCTGCAGAGATTTGGCTGCTCCACTGTGGTGTAGTCATAGACCTCAGATGGCCGGAGAACACTTAACACCCCGAAGCCTGCAAGCAGCAGCCCCTGGCATCACCTGATGAGCAGCTGGGGCCCAGATTTAAAAAGCTTCCCCCAGACACCCAAATGCGGCCATCAGTGCAGGGACTTACAAACGTGTGGCCTTAGGAGCCATCCTTCAGTATTTTACGAGGGCAGTGCCCCAATGCCTTTGTGCACCCAGGATAGCGTTCCTCACCAAAAGCAGTTTTTGTAAACCTGGTTCAAGTGGCAGCCCTCAACCTAACCCCAGCCACACCGGCTCAGCCTTTCAAGGTCACAAGGTCCCTCCCTTTGTGAGCCATGCCTGGCAGGCCTGGGAGCTGGCCGGATCATGCCGACCCAAAGGAGGATCTCGCTGGGCTCATGGGGAGGAAAATACCTGCGTGCCCAGGTTATGTTTGTTGAGTCTGATTCAAGAGGGGTTGCAAGGCCACATGTAAGCAGTTATCTCCAAAGCTCAGAGGCAGAAGAGATGGCTGCAATACATAGGGCATTGGACCCCAGCTTGAAGGACAAGAAGGGTGTGTGCTGGGTGGGTAGCGTACACATCGGTCGGCCGGCAGGGACTCAGCCCAGGGCAGGGGACAGTAG
>NDGN011240611.1:0-11423 GCA_002564285.1 Tympanoctomys barrerae | reverse complement strand
GCAAGTGTTACACTGAGAAGGAAGAAAAATGTCGGAGGACTTAATACTTCTTAATTTTAAGAAGTATTACATCTAAGGTACAATTATGAAGACAGAATGGTCCTCATGGAATAATAGATATTTAAAGCAGTGGACCCAAGCAATATGTTCAAATCATTTTGATAACATTGTATAGGCAATACAATAAAAAGTTATAATCTCTTTGTTAAATGATCCTGAACTATAAAATAAGAAGTACACCCGTCCATGAATAAATGAATAAATGAACGTGGAAGTAGATTAACACAGATGCAGCTTTTACACAATACACAATATTAACTGAAAAAATCAGAGATGTAAATACAAAAATAAACCTTTGAGAAAAAAATAAGAAAAAATCTAGTCGATACTGGATTTGGTCATAAATTGCTGGATAAAAAAAAAAATCACCACCCATGACATAAAAATCAGTCATTTGAATTTTGTTAAGTTTAAAACTTCAAACTTATGAAGGAATGAGAATATTATCTATGGCCAAACAGAAAATATTAGATATATATAGATGTGAAAAGAACCTGTATCTAAAATACATAGAAAACATTTAAATGGAAGGCATACAATCTAATTTTTAATGAAAAAAATATCTGAATAGTTACTGTCCCTAAAGAAGTGACGGATGAGGATAAATGAACAAAAATGCCCGACATAACTTGTTCCTATAGAAATAATAAAAATACTTAAATAAATATCTTGGGATGACTTTTAATGAAGAAGTCTTAATAATAATCACAGCAGAAAAGCAAAGCAATAGGAATTCTCATTTATTTCTAGTACAAACAGAAAATGATCCATCCACTTTGGGAGCCCGAGCCCATTGCGTTGCGAAACAATCTTCACAGATGACCCAGTAGTTGTGTCCTTAGGTACTTACCCAACTGATCTGAAACCTTATCCCCATAGGAACGTGCACACAAATGGTTATAGAACTTTTGTTAAAGAAATTTTGATATTCTTTTATGATGTTTATTGAATAAACTGTGATATAAGCATCATAGTTTTTAATATTTCTCAACAACAACAAAATTACTACTAACCCACACAAATAAGTGGGTGCATGTTAAAGGCACATTTCTAGGACCAGGGAGGCATTCTGAGAAGGCTTTGTACTTCATGATGCCATTTATATGACACTGTAGAAAAGGTAAAATTATAGAAGAAGTAAAAATGGAAGTGATTGCCACGGTTTTTCAGGGAAAAACTAAATTAATTGAAGTACTTCTTGTATCAGTGAAACTGTCCCATAAGCCAAAATGATATTAAAATGATATTTTTAGCCAATTAAAACCTACAGGACTTTAGAGAGAAAAAAATTAACCTTGGTGTAAGAACTTAACAGATTGGGAGATTACTGGATAGAAAACAGACCAAAATGAAAGTGTAGGACCTTTAAAAAAATATATTTCATAAGTTAGTAGAAAAAGACTGATCCTGGAAATTAATATTGATTACAAAGACCAAAGTAACTGTACATAAGCAGTTCTCTTTATTTGATAAAGTCGTTTCCCATAAGCTATCAGTTAACAATTTTGAAACCATTATAAATGAATACCAGACCTGAAGAATTAATTAAATAAATAATACTTAATGGAAGTCAGATCTCTGGTACTGGAGTGGGAGGATAGAGATAGATGAGAGGAGAAAGCAAGAATGATCCATTCAGTCACCAATTACAGTTGCAAACAACAGAATGAACATATTTAACTTAATAGAAATATACAGATATCACCATAGAAATATATATCATACTATAGAATAAGTATATATTTCAACACAAAACAATTTTACATATTTCCTTAGGTATGTTTATATACTATATGTGCATATGCTAAAATAAAACATAAAATTTTGAAATCAAATATGTATATATGTGTACATAGATAGATATGTATGTAATACATATGCAACTACATGGGTTAGGACATATCTATACATTTCTTTTTTCTTTCAGCCAAGATGACCTAAAATCAATCATATCCTCATTCAAATAAGTAAACCTAGCATTCACTATTTCAATTCTAGTAGTATTTCCCAACAAAAAGAAATCATTAATCCTAGGACTAGGTCAGTGAATAAAAAATATGGGTTTGGACTATCTTTTAAAATCATATATATACATATATATGTTATATATGATTACATATGATTATATATTATATATAATCACATATATATGATTTTTATATTTAAAATCATATATATCTGATTCAAAGGGACATGCAGAACTGAAATACTAAAAGAAGTAAACAAGTTTAACCCTAAAATGTGTCTCTATTATAAACAACATAAAATAAATACTCATATATCTAGACTGCTACACTAAATTTTTAAGTAAAAAACTAGTGGGAATAGACCTCTGTAGCTCTCTGCTGTCGGGTAGGCTCCTCCCTTTCTCCTCCTTAAGTACAGGCTGCATTAAGTAACTGCCATCTGAAGAGCAGAGTGCAGGAGAGGGATGAAAAACTGCTGTGGTTTGAACATCTCCTTTGTCAGAAGCCTGATGCCCATTGGAACTTTAAGCAGTGATTAGGCCATAGGAGTTCTGATGTCATGAATGAATTAACGTCCTTATTTCAGGAACGAGTCCCTTGTAAAAGACAAAGGGACTTCCCCAACTTGTTCTCTTTCCTCGCCCCTTTCTACCTTAAGCTGCCGAAGGGCAGCGCATCAAACAGGCTTTTGAAGAATGCTACTTCTTGGACCTTGGACTTTGCAAACTCAATACATATTTGTTCTCTGAAAGGAGCCAGACTACGGGGTTCTGTTAACAACAGCACAAAATGGGCTAAGACATCTAAGACATGAAGGAAATTGACATTGAAGAAATATTACAATCTCTGTCTCAGCCAGTGATCAAGAGCAACTCAACAGTGCAAAGCCTAACCAGTATTTGATGGCAACATTTAATCTTGAGACTCTTATTTCCTCCCAATGTGGCAGCCTAATCATGAGAAAAACAGCAGAAAACTCCTAGTTAAGGACTATATATTGAAATAACAGATAACATAGCTTTCAAAATTTTCAAAAACTACAAGAGTCCTAGAAACTTTCAAGGTAAAGCTCAGCCTAAGGAAAAATAACAATTAAATATAACCTGATATTATGCAGCATTAAGTAACAAAACATCGACCTGGAGCAAGAATTTACAGAAACATGGACGCAGTGTGTACTTTAGCTAATAATAAGCACAATACGTGGGAGGAAAGTACTCCATTAATTTTGAGGTTTTGAAATATGAAAGTGGGTGTGATGTGAGCTAAATCTTTGCTCTCATCTCAAACTTTGGGTACATCAAAAACTATTCTTTAGAAATTGAATTTTAAAAACTCTTCAAAAAATCTTCAACATACAGCGCTACAGCATTGTGCCAGTGTGACCTCAGGACAGCTGTGACATTACTGGCAGTGTTGGTGATCACACCTTAGTCATGCCTAACCTTTTATCTTTGCATTGCATATTGATGTTTTGTTTGCTTTTTCTATGAATGTGTGACTTAGGACTCCCCATTCTTTCAACCATCTTCCGTGCTTGTGCAATCCTTGCTCTCACCCTTCTCCTCGTCATGGTTAGTAATAGAAAAGTCAACTGTAGTGCTGGAGCCAAGGACTTCAAAGAGGAAAGAACAATGAAATGGGGGAGACTAGTAAAGTGATCTGTCCAGTAACTATGAAGATACCTAAGTGGCAATTTCCTAGATCAAAATTGGTGTTCTGTATAATATCATCTTAAATGATGTAATTTGGAAATCAAATCTGAAACAATCAGATTTACCATTTAATTTAAAGAATATTGTTGGGAAGGGAACTTTAAAATGCTGACATTTATCACCCTTGCTGAACTAGTGCACTGCAAGCCACGTGCAACTGCCTTCTCAGTATCTGTGCTATGAGATCACTTTGTTTTCAAAATGATTTTTAATCAGAACAAGGACTATTTGATATTTTGCAAAAAGATTTTATCCTATTCTCTTATCTGGGATAGCTTCACAGCACAAGTGGACACTGTGCATCATGGTAAGATTCAATTTTTAAACTTTAAAAACATGTCCCTGTAGATTAAAGGCACAACAGTAAAAGTCTCTAAAGTCTCTAAAGTCAATCTCATTGCTTTAATCTATTAATATAAATTTAAGGAGAGGGTTATAAAAGCATCATTCTTGGGAAATTATCAATTTGAAACCAGTAAAAATAAATAGCAATTTTTCTTACTTAAGTTTCAGCATGTGCAGGTAGAATCCTCCTTATGCAACAATGTGTGTGTCTGTTGCTAAGGAGATGAGGGACAACCGAATCCAATTTTCATGATATAAATACATGACTGAAAGTGAATGAAGCCAAAGAAAACTACAATTTCCTCCACTCACTTGTCACAGCACAATTGAGAGTTAGGAGGTGTGCACTGCTTTGAACTATATGACTGATGATTTTTTATTACTTTTGTCCGAAGATAATAAGAATTTCTTGTACTTCAGTCTAGCTAATTGAATCTGCTAGAGTTGTGAAATAAAAAGATGAAGAATATTAGTGTATTATTTCCTTTTTATTGAAAAGGAAATTTCATGCTAATAGTGATTGAGCAAAGTTTTATGTCCATATCTTCTATTCTGAGTAACTATTTTGAAGACAACAATATGCAATGTAATAACTTGTTATTCTCCTATTATTTTGTTATGAAATTGTTTTAGCATTTCTCTGTAAAATAAAAAAGAACATTAGTGTTTATCTAATTTTTTTTCAAATGAGGAGATATTATGGGTTTTTCTTCTGATTACATTGGTTGCTTTCCATCTAATATTCCTAAGTAGGGCAAAACTGTACATTGGGATACCATGTAGGCTGCTGGAATTGCTCTTCCAGAAGGTTGCATCTCCTTCATAACTCAGTGCTCAATGATAATATTTAAAACTATATTTTGTCCTCCCAGAAAATCTATCAAAATGGATTCAGAAACTATTGCCTCTAATTTACCTCTAGTGTTCAATCCAGATATACCTCCAATGTTCTTTGTTTTGTATTGTTATTTTGTGTTGTTGTTGTTGTTATGAGCAGAATATATTTATTGGGGGTAAAGAAAGCTTCTGTCAGAGAGGGACAGAAGGTGGGCTCCAAGCAGGTGTTCTCCAGGAAGCTATCTCTTCCAGGAATTGTTATAGAGTAAATCCATGCAGTGAGATGGGTCTAAGGTGGAGAACATGGGAACTCACATAGGTGGGCCTGAGGTGGAACAAAACTTTGGTCAACCAATGAGATTACAAGAACCACTGCTCAGGTAAAAATTGATTTAATCCAATAAAAAATGGGGAAATGAGTCACATAGCAAGCAGGCATAAATACTGGACAGAATCTCTTCCTGTTAGGGATTGGGTTAGAGACTCATTTGGGGTCTTTCAAGGTGATTTATACCTATGTAGAATATCAATTCTTGATGCCCATCCTTAGGAAGGTATGTAACTGTATTTGTTTCCTGTTTTGTCTTGAGGTCTGGCCCATAGGGAGTGTCTTCTCTTCCAAGCTGCAAACTCACCTTGGGTTATTACATTTCAGATCCTTCTACTAATGTCTCAATAGCTGTTCAAAATATTAGATATTGAATCAATGGTATTTGAGATATTGAGGTCCCCTGGACCCTATCTTTTTATTTTTATGTGAAGTCATTGCTGTCTACTTGGTAAAAATCATTTTTTACTGTATTCATAATGATCCTGTTAATGTTATTATTTGACCCATGCATGTTTAATAGTTTCTTTAGCTAGTCTCCAGATTTAAAGCTGTTCTGCCTGTCCAAGATAAAAACGCCTAGTGTCTACTGAGAGCCTTTAGGTAGAACCTCTGGAGAGTATCTCTGACTGCTGGTTCACAACTATGACCCCTTTCAGCCTGAAAAAGCCAGAACGGTCATTGCCCATGATTTCCTCATGGCAATTCGGGTTACTTCTTCAGAGGGGGGAATGTTGTAGGCAGCTGAATTAGATAGAATTATTATAGGCAGTCAGACAGGGCCAGGCCCTCAAGGAGACCATATGGAAGACATGATGACCTCCGGTGTTAAATAGTAGCATGTAAATGTTATTTGAAATCTTGATGATTACATAGTTCCTTGAGAATTTTATCATATGGGTCAGCACCTCTGAAGTGAGCCCATTAAAAACATACTGCACAGCCCTATGTTCAAGTAACTATATGATAAAAAATTGAAGACTCATAAAACCCAAAGGGTTCATAGTCTAGAGCGTGAGATGAATATACACCCAACTAATTTGATTAACATCAAAAGGTTCTGAGAGTAGACGTGATTCCTTCTGAATGTTGTAATTGCATTTTCCCAGAAAACATGAGTTGTATTAGGTTTTAAACAAAGACTTAGCATATAGAGAAATGGTGATAGAATTAGTGAATAATGTACAAAGCAATATCAAATACCAAGAAAGTATATGATTTATTTCAGGGAAGGGCATATTTTTGGTGCGCATATGGCTTAAAATATACTACCAGAGCATAGAAGGGTAGATTTGGGTAGAGGACAAAGTATCTTAGATACCTTCTTTATTGTTTCTCTGTATCTACTGACCTGCTACCTTGTTGGACTCCAAACAATATCCATGAACAATAGTTCCTAATCAACATTTCTCATTAAGGACAATAATTTTCCATGTAGAACATAGAAATGTGCTGGGATAGAAAATTAGTGCAACTTGTAATTAAAGAGTTCTTAATGCATCACATACAGGTTCCACAAATGTCACCAAGGACATTCCTTGCTAGCAATGGTAGTTTTATTTGGCTACAGTAACTTGAAAAGAACTATGTAAAAGGAAAAAGGAGGGACTTCTGAGCCTAGAAATCACATTCAATGACATCAAGGAGGAATTAAGGTAGTCAGAATCAGTTCTAAGTTGGACACTGTCTGGTATCAGGGGATAGTCTGATTGGCTATTTTAATAAATGTATGACAGAAATGGAAAACTCAAAACAGGGCAAGAGTTTGCTAGAAAATGAACAATCTGGGGATATGGGGCAGTGGCACAGAGCTTGCCTGGCAAATGTGAGTTTGATTCCAGGTACAAAAAAAAAGGGGGTGGGGAGGAGCAATCACTTATGTTGATCAGAAAGGAAGCATTTAGTTATGTTTGTAGTGCTGCTGCAGCTTTCTTTATGTGCTGCCTGGAGCTGTTTTCCTTGTGATATGAATACTGTTAACTATTTTCAAGGCCTATCTTTAGTCTCTGTGATTATAAGAACAATTATCATTCTTAATTCTTAGCTCCCTCTGCTAGCAGCATTCTCTTTGGTTGATTATCTGCTAATGACACATGAAAGTTAGCTAGAAAGCAATATTTGTTAATTATTTAAAACTAATAACTATAGTTATTTCTATAGTTTTAAAATGGCTTGCCTCCTTAACATGTGTTGGAGTTTGATTGCCATTGTGATGAGTTGAGAGATAAGACATTGAAGATATGCTTAGGTCATTAAGAGGGACTAGTGCAACTTTCTCAGGAATAAATTAGTTACTGCAAGAGTAGGTTGTTTTAAAGCCAGCCTGTTCCTCATTTATTGTCTCTTTGCCATTGAAGTACTTGCTTTTGCACTACGATGTGCTCACCAGAGGACTGGCAGAGGTTGGTTTATGTGCTTCAATTTTATCATCTTCATAACCTTAACCAATATAAACTTCTATTCTTTATAACTCTCCAGTTTCATGGATCTTGTCATAGCAACAGAAAACACATACATGTGATGTAAATGACATATGAAACCCAGATTCTTTAAAGCAATGTACACTAGAGAGAAGTCCATTTTATTAAATCTAGGTTAAAAAAATGGGAGTCTCTTTTTGAGCACGGATATTGCAAAGAATAAAATAAATCAACAGAAAACAAGATTTATGACTTACAAGCTAAATGACAGGGGTCTTCTTTGATGAAGATTGAAGGGAATTTTTTGTGAAGGTCTTGAAATAAGCATAAATAATAAAGCATCTATTTAAACATACACATGCTGCATGCTTTGTGTATGCACTGCATTTATATTTGTCTTTGTTTTTGTTTTTGCTGTTACTCTTTCATATAAAATTTTATTAGAAGAGGTTTAGAAGATAAACCAATTAGAGGCTATGATTTTACAGCTTAGTTGAATAAGAAGTGTTCACACATGTCAAGCACATGATGAAAAAAAAAAAAGATCTAGAGAAGAATTAGGTAAGCCTACAGGTGTAGGGAATTAGGGTCTTCACCAAAGTGGTATCTTTAAGGTATAAATAGAAGAGATAATGGAGGATATAGTTCATTGAATAGGAATCAGATTGCTGATGGTATTAAGATACAAATATTAAAATATAAATAGGAAAAGCCAATCTCTAAGTAATCAAGAGTGATATTACACAGTGGATAAATAAAATAAGATGAGAGACGTTTTGGAAGACTGTTTTGAAACTTGATAAAAACAGTACAATGTGAATCCATTCTAGGAAAGTTTATCTGCAAGTTATAAGTAACTGAAGGCCAAAAAAATCATAACAATGAGCAAAAGTGACCTTTCACATATATTCATTTAGACTTATAAAAAAATATTGACCCTTGAAAAACCTGCAAGTCATTTCATGTTGCACCATATCTCAATATCATGCGCACCTTAAGTCTGTTCTGTTTATAAAAGGTTCCACTGAAATGGGTTACAGCATTTCTTTAAAATCTAGTTGCAAGCTGGGTGTAATGTTGCACACCTGTAATCCTAGCACTGAGGAAACTGAGGCAGGAGGATTGACATCAATGTGAGGCCAGCTTGAGGCTACATGGTGAGGTCAGGGTCAGCTTGAACTACATAGCAAGACCCTTTCTCGAAGCATAAAAACAATAATTCAATTTTCAGTGTTAATAATCTTTTATTGTCATAGTTTCTTTCTTCTCCTAGAAAACATGAAGCTGCTTTCCTCTCAGACTTGCTGGTTCCCGAATGTTGGAAGTAGTGTAGCTGTGACTCTACTTCTTTGGAGCCATAATCTGCACTTCAGACTCAGGAAGTACTAGAGGGAGATAGTCTCATTTCTTCAAATAAACCTGGAAAGTACACTTTCTAGCTGTGTATCAGAGTACCTTAATCTTCATCATTCTCTGTTGCCTTTGTTTAGATTTTCTGGAAAGTTTATTTCAAGTTCATACACAGTATCTTAAGAGCTCAAATGAAAGACTGAAAAATCGCACAGTCCTTGGCAGCACCCGTGGTCCCACCACTGTGACACATCAAGGACATGTTAAAAATCAAGTCCACACATGGTGACCAGCAGGAAGAAAAGCTCTTGGCACCTGGCATTCACTTAGAGGTGTCATAACATGCAAAGTATTCCAACAAGATGCGCCTGAACTGCCCCATGGCTTCACCCTGAGATAAAGCTGCTCTTGGGGATGGATGCAATGGATTTGCGTGCCTTATCCTGTAACACTTTAAACAATTTTATTCCTTCTCCTTCCTGTTACTGCCTTCTCTCCATGTCTTCTTTGGGCACCGTAATTATCCTATATTTTCCTGATATCACACTTCCTTCTTCATCTTGTATGTGTGTTCACCAACCCCCATGCCTTATTCGCCCTTATTTGATTTTTTTGTGTCCATCAATTTCAAGAAAGTATTATTTTGAAGACAATTTTCTCATTTTCTCCTTCTAGCTGGTTTCTTTTGTTCCCTTATTATTAGTCCCAGATTCATCTCTGCAAGATTATCTGGACAAATATTTTAAATTGGCATTATCTTTGGTTTCTATCTCATTTTACATGTATTTTGTACATGCACATACATTTGTATCATACATATATACATATATAACATATTTATTCACGGGTATATGACGGCTAATCTGCAATTGATTTTTACTTCAGACTTAATAGCTACATTTTAAAAATAAAAATTGGTTTGAGATGGGAATCATTTCTGTCACAATTTTTTAACATTAATTAATCATTTTATATATTTTGCCATTAAGAGTAAGTTCTCAAGAACACTTAGAATATGAAGCAAGTATGTGCACACACATACATTGTGTGATTTAAAAGCAAAATGTAATAAACATTTATATTAGGAAAACAAAAGCAATAGAATACACAGATGTATAAATTGATAACATTAGCTAAAATGTGGAGGCCAACAAGTTCCACATTCTTCTATTGATAAACTGGAGCCCCACAAGAAAGGGTGGTGGAAATCTTGTCCTAATGCCAACAGGCGTGAGACCTAGGAAGGTCCATTGTTTCACTTGAGTTTGAAAGCAAGACAAAAGCAATGTCCCCACTGAGGGCAGTTAGGAGGAAGGAGATAATCTGCTTTTGGTGTTTCAATCCTTTGGCTTTATCCAGCTCTTTAATTTATGAGATAAGACACACCTACACAAAAGAGGAAAATATGCTTTGTTCAGTCTGGTGATCAAAATATTGATCTCACCACTAAAAGATATCTCACACATATGTTTAGAACATTGTCTGAGTAAATACCTGGGACCCCTGTAGCTCAGTCAAATTGACATATATAATTAATAGTTATGACATACAGGTTACTTATCTAAAGAATGTATTCTTGCATTGGTCCCAGCACAAGAAATAATTTGTCGTTTTAGAATTTAAAAAGGGATGACTGACATCACATTAAAAAATGTTTCATGTCTTAAATTTATAAATATGTTTAATTTTTACTAAAAGTAAATTCAGAATTCACACTCACACTGATGGTCTATCCTCATTTCTCCTTTCTATGGAGATTTGCAAAAGGATTAAAACTAAAACTAAAAACAGTAAATATGAATTAAATCTTTCCATAAGCATATGCACATAAAATGTCTTTCTGTGTAATCTAGACAAAAAGGGGAAGATGATCAAGAAGGAACAATTTATTGTGAATAAGCACTTTATTACTGCAATACATGGTTAAGGAAAACAAAATATTGTTCTATTCTTATTATGTTAAAAGTAATTTTTAGTTTAGTTTAGTTCAAAGTCCAGTTGGTTAGCAAAACAAACGATATCCCTGGAACATTAAAATGTCTCATCTAGCTGCTGCACTTTCAAATTGATTCACCTGTTTTTTAAATTCTGATTTCCATGATTTAATTTTATTTAAAATTTAATTATAATTAATTCACACAAATTCAAATGACATGCTGAGAAATCTCCATACTCTTCACCTGGTTTCTTCAGTGGTACCATCTTACATCACTCTGGTACAATAACACAGCCAAAAAATTAACACTGATAAAATCCAACAATTTCATTCAAATTTCACCAATTTCCTATGCACGCTGTGTGTGTGTGTGTGTGTGTGTGTGTGTGTGTGTTTATACATATAATTTCATCATATAGTGATTTGTCTAACTATCATCCAAGTTAAATTTTAAGGTTTCAAGGG
>NDGN011240610.1:0-10280 GCA_002564285.1 Tympanoctomys barrerae | reverse complement strand
GGAGGGACCTCTGTAACAGAGACAGCAAACATTAAGGGCTTACATACAGGAGATAAGCCAGGACACTGCAATTGAAGGACACCTGGATTTTTTTTTTTCTTTTTATGGTACCGGTGATTGAACTCAGAGCCTTGCACTTGCCAGGCAGGCGCTTATTCTACTGAGCTATCTCCAGCCCTTGCACTTGAAGGAGCACTAGGCTCTGCCTCAGGACAACCGTGCCAAGAGGCCTTGAGTGCTAGGTCGTCTAGTTCCGCCCCATATCAGCCTTAGTGACATAATTCATACACCCTGCTATGCAATTAACAGATACAATTCAGTGGGATTTCTAGTGTATGTATTATTTTATTTCTTAAAAAATAGCAACTCCCTAAATTTCTTGATCAATTCTCCTAATTTTTAAATATAGATGATTAAAGTATCCTTAAATGAAAATCAACTGAAACTTACATGTAGACTAGACAGGGCCTGAGAAGGTACAGAGAAATGCCGAACTGAGACCTCTTTTAGAATATAAACCTTAATGTGTCTGCTTACTGTTGAATTCTAGGGCCTGATATCAACAAGAATTCAAAAATTTCTGAATGAACAAGTCAAGAGAAGTACTTTGTCAACTTACAGCTGTAGAAAGTAAAGCAAGTTACCATCTAAACTGTTCTAATATTACCGTAATTCAAGAAATTCAGTTCAGGCCAGCGAGATACTGCAGCAGTCTAAAGCACCTGAAGGCACAGGAACCACAGAGTCCTGCCCCCAAGGCAGACTGAGACCAAGACACACACACACACCCCAAATTCAGTTCCTATGAAATATGAAACATTTGGAGGCACTGTGGAAAGCCACTACTTGACCAAAGCACCAAACCATTAATGCTCCATCTTCCACCTGCCACTAGAGTTGTAACTGCAGGGCCATATGAAACAGGTGTGTTCAGATGCTCTATGTCAAGGCTACTGGCAGTCCCCACCCACTCTAAACTATGATTCTCTGTGCACAATAGTCCTAATTCTTCAACTATTCCTTCCTCCTACAAAGGTTCATGTGTCTCAATAAGCCCTCTCTTCTGTTTTCCCTGTTTCCTGTCTCTTTCCCATACTGTACAACAAGCAGCATCCTACATCCAACCCTGATCTTACCTTATAGTGGACTCCAAAAGAAGGTCTTTTCACTGATTCTAACTGGTCTTTCTCATATACATTCAGAACAAGAAAAAGTAAAGAGAACTCTGTTCCCCTCACAAACGCAAAGCTATTCAAAGACACCAAAAATGAAGTTACTGCAAATCACCTGCACTCATCTCTTATTCTCCCATGAGGGCATTCTCTCATTCTTAGTATTTGGTCTGGGTTTTTCTTAGTTCAGCCAGGCTCTCTCCATGTCAACAGCCCCAGCTCTGGGGCATCCTCTTGCCTTGAGTGCTGAAATTACACACATGTGCCACCATACCAGCAACAGTGTCACAATCTGGGCTTCTAGCCGCTCAACTGTGCCTCAAGAATCCTTACGTTCACCTCTATGACTCAAATGAGGGCAAGGTCAGAAATACCTTTAAGATGTAATACAGGTTACCTTTAAGTGTACAGTCAGGCCCAAACTGTAGGGGCTAAGGGGAAGAGAACCCAGGGCAACAAGGAAGGACTAAGGCAAACTGAAGACCTAGACCACAACCTAGGCCTCAAAAGGGAAACAACACTCTTACCATGACTGCTTTTTACTATGTTAGGCTCTGGTCAAGTGCTTCTATATCTCCCCTTCATTCATCTTCACCAGTAGGTGGGAACTCCAGCACATGTCCACTTACCAAGACTCTTAAGTTACTGACCTGCCCACGGTTGCTAAGTGGCTGGACTTATAGTGTGGCAGACTCCAAAATCCACACCCAACCACTCCAAACTGTTTCTTCCTGCACATGTGAAGTGAAAACAGAACTATAGTGGAATGAGCATAAGTCAGCCCTGCTTTGAACTGAGTGTGATCTTGAACAACGACGTATTTCCTTTCTGGACCAAGAATATCCCAACCTATAAATGAAGGGTTTACATACAATAACCTCTGCAGCCTCCAATCCTAAGTAAAGAAAAAGCCCTTTGCTGGGCAAGGTGGTGCATGCCTGCAATTCCAGAACTTGGGAGCATGAGGCAGGAGGATCACAAGTTCAAGGCCAGCTGCCTGGACTACTTAGGCATGACCTTGCCTTTAAAAAAAAAAAAAAAAAAAGACAAAACCACCCCCAAGGGCACAGTAATGGGGACAGAGCTAACAGCTAGGAATTGGGCTGGATAAGCCTAAATATGTCACAGGATTCTCAGAACTCTTAATAGCTTATCTATGGGCAAATGCAAACTCACTGCTTTCAGCACAGGGGTAAATATAGCAGATGAATTCAGCCAGTGAGAAGTCTCCAAAGGGAAGTAAATGTTGTGTACACAGATGCTAGTTCTTTAAAAAGTCCAAAGTCAAGCTACAGAGACTGAATGAGCTGCCCAGCATGTGAGCTGAGGAAGTCCTCACCATGTGGCAGTCCTGGTGGTAGTGGCTTTTAGCAATCTGGAAGGCTGCCTCTGCCCTGCCACACTTCAAAGCCTCCTCTTTCTCCCACATACCCAGTGACAGCAAAAGCAAATGAGCAAGCATGAGCTCAGTACAGCCAGTTCAAGAAAGGTGCTTCTTCCAGTAACTGAGCTACGTTCCAGAGAACACAGCCTTCTGAAGAGCCAATAATATCCCATAAACCCCAGCCACTCCCTGCCCCTTAAAAGACAGCTAATAACTGCCCAAGATCTACATTTCAGGAATGACTTGGTCTGCTTTTTCTACCCTGGGAACTGTGCCCCAAAGGATCAAGGAGTAAGCCCCAAACCATCTACTACTGTACAGTGGTGCCTCACTTCGCGAACTTAGTTTGTTCTATGCTTCTGGAAAAGATGACCACGTTTATGTTTGTATGGGAAAGATGGCAAAGGTTGTATCTGTCACCCAATGCAGTTTGTAAACAAAAAACTTTGTCTAACGCCTCTGAGAACCAAACCGTATTCACAAACTAGGGTACCTTTATATTCTTAACCTAGGAGGTTCTGTCATCCATCAGGGGTTACTTTTCACAAATAGAAAACTGCCCACGACATACTCCTTTACTCACTCAGGAGCTTCTGTGGCTCTCTGCCGCCTTCCAGCTGAAACTGTAATTCAGCACTGATTATGAGACCTTTGCAGCTATCCTCAGTACAGCCACAGGAACTCGGTTCCCTGAATCCCACTGCTGTTCCACACCAAAATAAGCTGTTTGCAGGCCTCTTCTCTGTATAGTATTGCCTATCCACCCATCTTTTCCAATTCAGGTTAGCCACTACTTGCCCCAGGAGATGACTTCTCTGGCCTCAACTGAACTGGGTGTCACTGTTACACTCCCAAAGCATTCCATACTTTCTTTTCTCTACACAGCTCCCTCCATACTGAATTTTGAGTGCATGTGCCCCATACTGACAGATTATTCAACACAGTACATCCTGTACAGCTCAAACATAAACACTCAAAATAGGTTGAATGTCACTAAAAGTGAGCTTATTATCCACTCATTGACCAATTACATGTCCAGTGATCTGCCTACTATGGCATGCCAGGTGCTGGAGATACAGCAGTGTCACGTATCCAAGTTTCTGACCCAAAGATGATGAAGGCAAAGAAAAAAGATGAAGTAGAGTAAGAGACACAGGGAGCAGCCCAGGGCTAGAGCTCACTTGTCTACCCAGGGCAGTCTGAGGACTCCCTATTACAGTTATCTGGGGGAAGCGCACTCCAGAACAAAAGTTGTGAAGCAGAAGAACACAGGATGCTCCAGGAAACACAAGGACCTATGATACTGGAAAGGAGTGAGGAAAGGGGCCAAAGGGGAAAGATCCAGGAGGGGTGGGGCGGGAGGGCCAAATCAGGTATAATCTAAGAACTTCAGACTCGACTCTGCCATGAAAAGCCACCAGTTCTGAGCAGGCGTAGCAGCAGTAATGATGTGTGATCTGGGCAGGTAACAAGAAGCTGCCAACAAGTAGATATGGACATACATTTTTAAAGGCCGAAGAATGTACTGGTAAATTAGATAAAAGGTGACAAAGACAGAGGTTGCAGGAGACCCAGGTTCTCAAATCTAAGCAATCAGAAAGACATAAATGGCTTAATCTCAACAAGCCTCACTGTACTCATCTGCAAAGTGGGGACAGAAGTACCTACTGAGATGATGTAGGGCAGAACAGGTGCAATGGTAAAGGGTGACTAATGTATGCTTATTGTCTCTTGGTCATCAAGGTCCTATGTAAATCAGTGTGTGGAATGCAGAGCAAAACTCATACAGAGCCCAAGCAAGCACCTGATCCAGATGGCTCCTGTGGACTCAAGTTCCTGTGAAAAGCTTGTATCATTACTGCTAAGCAGAGGGAAGAGAAAGGTCATCTTGAATGCCTGGGACGCATGTAATAAGGATAAGGTGGTCACTGCAGGTTTACAGAGTTGTTACAAAAGGCCCATAATGCTCAATCTCTCCCCACACCTAGGGCTCTGCCAGTCCAAAGGAAAAGAGGTGCCATGTCCAGACTGTCCCTCTACTTCCCAGAAGATCCATCAGGGCACACCCCAATCCTTCTACCATAAGAAATTGGCCAGTTGGTAATCGCAAAAAAAAAAGCCTGTCTTGAAAATTCAGCTAGGACCAGATGATCCCCAAATTAGGACAAGCATGGGTAACCCCTTAAAATAGGCAATTAGCTAAATCTACATCTACCTAGCTTTGAAACACATCTTCTGGAATGTGAATCATTTATATCATGATTGCGCGCGCGCACACACACACACACACACACAGAGCACAATGTCATTACTGCCCCTCACTAGATAAGAGAATTCCTTAATAAGCTAAAATGCTCCAATTTTCTTAACTGTTACCAAGGTGTGCACTGTTCGTTATCACCCAGAAGATGACACGTAATGCACCCAACGCCATTAAGTATGGTTCCTAAGGCCAAAAAGCATTTCTCCAGCTTTCAGAGCTTGGATTCGTGGGAGTTCATCAGCACACAGGCGAACGTTAGGATGCACACATACAAGGCTCTATTTCAGTTTCTCTTTTGAGGAGGGGGTTTACTGGGGCAGAGAGTAGTTTTGATACTAAAAATAACCGTTTTTGACATTCAAATTAAATTCCTTTACTTTGCAGATGAAGGAACAGAGGCAAGGAAAGCAAACAGCAAATGCTGGTGTCACCGTGCTGACCAGAAGCATGATAAAAAATGGAATTAACACTAACAATTACATTAATTTTTATTACAAAAAATTTAAATAAAAATTACTAGATGAGAGCTAGCCAGACAGTTCAGCGAATTTAAGCACCTATTAGGCAGGCAGACGCAGGGTTTTGATCCCCTGCATGTGCCGGCCCGGCCCCTGCGGTGCTGAGACAGCAATTGAGACTGGGCATGGTGGTGCATGCCTGTAATCCCAGAGGCTTGGGAGGCTGAAAACAGGAGGATCACTGTAAGTTTGATCTGTGTTGTGAGACACTGTACTAAAATAATAAAAAAAATTACTAGATGTGCAGCACTTATTAAGTGCTACCTTTGTGTCTGGCACTTTGTTGAGAGCTTTACAAACACCAAATTTAATTCTCACAGCAGCACCCTGAAATAAGCTACAATTACTAGTCTCATTTTTAGGATGAAGCAACAGTGGCTCAGAAAGGCTCAGTTTAGCAGGCTGCAGAGCCAGGACCCGACAATCCAGTGTACCAGTGTCCACTGCCAGAATCCTTATGTCCTGTGCTGAGGAAGAAAGGGGCAGGGTCTGAAGGAGCTCTGACAGCCTGGGATCACAAGGACACCCCAGAGCCACACCAACACATGACTGGCACAGCCAAGGAATCTGGAAGCGGTTTATTTGCAGCCCACTCACTGTGCCAGAGGATCTTGGGGGTACCACAGGTCAGCTTTTTAAAAATGACTTTAATGATCTTTTTTATTTTGTGAAATCAGATGTACTTTATAGAAACAATAACAAAAGTATGCCCAAGGGATAAGCACTTAAGTCTTAAGCCTTCCCGAACTCTATTACTAGTTTGCTTACCACACCAAGTTAGAGCTGTGAGTACACTACATAACAAAAGTACAGGTTAACCCTAGTGGTGGGGCAGAAGTTTGCAGGGCATGCATAGCAGCCAGATTTTCATTCAGTCAGGCTGCCCTCTTCCTCTAAGCACAAGTGCACTTGCCCAATAGTATCTGGGAAAAAAAAAAATTAAAATACTAACAAAAAGCTAAAGTAGTCAACTGTTCCGGTCATCAACTTTTAATGTTATCTACACATGCCCCTCCTGTCCACAGACAGGCAAAGGCGAATTTTTAAGGAGACCCCACTTGTTTCACAAGTACTGACAACACAAGAGGAAAGATCCATCATAGCTCTATTTTTCACAGGTGGAGAGCCATTGAAACCCAGAGAAAAGTCCCAGAAAGTCCCACATTCTCCTAGACACCCTATCAGCTACCACATGCTGGGCATGGTCTAAATAATTTGCATGAATCATCACAGTGGAAGATCACAATGGCCCCATGAGGCAGGTACATTACAAATTAACTCACACAAATGGAGAGGGAGATTGAGAATGGTTAAGTAACTTGCATACAGGCACAGCTAGAGTGAGTGGTACAGTGAGCATTTGAACTCCTGCAGTGTGATCACTGCACATTTGCTATGTATCAAGACTGGCGAACCTTTTAGAGTTCTCAATGATTCCGAGCAGCTAGCGCTGATGATGTGCATGCCACAGGTCTGCCACCACTGCTATATATCATTTCTTCTTTTAACTTAAGCATTTTGCACTTGAATCTGGCTTGAAAAAGGGGAAAAAACATTTTCTAACTACTCTAGGGGACAAAGGGAATGCAAAAAGCCAAAACGCAAACCTAGAGACTTAAACTACAAACCTAAGTTGTGGAAGCTTAAACCAGAAAAGAGAACTCCACAAAAAAGGAGAGATTATAAAGCAAATTTTATTACTAGTTATTGCTTGTGTCTCTTAAAGAACTAAAACACTAGCATCTGAGCCAAAAGCAGGGCTAAAAATAGGCATTTGCAGCAAGCTTTGGAAAGCTTTGAGCTTGCTTCTGAGGCACTCACTCATTTTAGAAGACTCCCAAAACATATGCATCGCAGAACACAAAAAATCTCCAAGACCACACAGCCACTCCACTGGTGTCACCCACAAATTTGTCCAGGATATAAATACAACTAGGGCTGGAAAAGGGCCTCAGAAATCCATGTTGGTTCCACAGAAAAGGATACCACTTCACCTTACCCTACAACCAAACCACAGATTTCTTCCTCACAAAGCATCCAAGCCCGAATAACAGGCTTAATTAAACAGAGAAGCTACTGAGGTATTTCAGGTAGTCTGTCACAAACTATTCCAAAGATTATAAGCCAACAAGTAGGTACTCTCTTGCCTCAGATTCCAGAAAAACAAGAATGGAGCAAATCTTTTGCTTTGGGCACATACAGCAAGTCAGCTTACATGCTCAGAGGGAAAGGCAAGATGCCAGCCAAGCTGTCTTCTTCCCACGATCAATAAGCCCAGTGACGCAAGCTATCAGGGGCCCCTGGACTTAGACAAAAACGCCGGCTCAGGCACCCACTACATACCACCTGATGTCATGGCTGATTTAAAACCCACAAGGCAAGTTCACCATTAGCTCAATAGCAGCAGCCAGGATGAGTAGACCCATTTAAAACTTCTGAGGAGTCCTCTCTCCCGGGGATGATTACACCTCTGCGTTTAAAGGGGGGGAAGGACCAAAGAGTGCCTTTAAATTGTTTTCCCTTACTATGTGGCTGGATAGGAAAGGTTTGGGGGAAAAAAACGGAGGTCTCAGCACCGCCCTTGCATAAAAGGACTCTGAACGGGATGGGAGGCTTTTGAAAAGGGGTGGGCTGGGGTAAAAGGAAGAGAACACTCTGAGGTGCTTACTTGCAAACCTCAAATACCCCTCCTGCAAATAAAGCAACTTAGAAAGCAGGAACGGCCACACGCTGTTTTCAGGACTAGCTGCCTTGATTTCCCTAGGCCTAGAGCCCAAGGTATTCTTGAGTGTAAGGGTATTAATCTCTCTACCTTATTTTTTCCTATTCTAACCGTTTAAACTCGGCCAGCCTCCACAGCAATTGCAGAAAGGGAGGAGTTTTGAGAAAGCACTACGGCTAAGACCAGAGGCAATCATTCTAACTACAAGCCAGTTTTAACACTGGCCCATTTCAAACACCGAGGAATCTAGATCCTCCCCACTCGAACCTACGGATTGCCAAGGCAAGGCCTGGGGGTGCGTGCATCCCCACCCAGCCCTACCATCTTCTCTTGGACACCGAGAGAAGCCTCCATATTCTGTGCTGCTTCGCTCGCCACGCTGACCCGGTTAGGCCTGGACCGAACAGACCCCAAAACGCATGGTGCGGCAGCCACACGCGGCTCCCCTGGCGGGGAGGCTCCACGGCGTCCGCTCACCGCGGCGTTCCGGGCCGCCACCGGCCGTCAGCTCACCGCGGTGACCGCGCCGAACGCCGGGCCGAGCGAGCGGTCGCGAGCAGCCCGCATGGCGCCCAACTGTCACCCGCTCGGCCACCGGCCACTCCCTCCGCCGCACACGCCCCTCGGCCGCCGCGGCCCCTCACCGACGCCCCAGCACCCTCGCCGCCGGCTGCTCCCTCTAGGCGGAAGATGCCGCGATCCGAGAATGAAACCACCGAATTCAACGACACGCGGAGTTTCCTTCTGCTCCCCTTTCTCCCCGCAACTGACCCCCTACCGGCCCCCAAGGGGCTAGCCTACCACCCGCGCCGACTCGGCAACAAAACTTGCTAACTTTAAATCCCGAAGCCGCGCGGCCGGCAGCAACTCCTCACCCGGCGCGGTGCGGCCGCGACATATGCTCACTAAACACAGACAACATGGGGACGCTCGCGACGCCCCCAAGGGGGAGTGGGGGGCGGTCCGGGCCAGGGGCTCCCCGCGGAGCCCGACCAGCCGCGGGGACCGCGGGCCCAGCCCACCGCGCCCGGCGAGGTAGGCCCGAACCACGCCGCCGCCCACCAGCCGCCCGGCCCGGCCTGCGGCCTTGGAGGCCCGGTGCTCCGGCCGGGTCGGGGTCCCGAGGGCGCCGGGGGGCGGGCAGAGCGACTCCCACCGGCCAGGAGGCGAAGAAAATCCCCGAGTCACCGCCGCCGGCGTCCGACCCCCGGCCCGGCAGGCCGCTGGGGGAGGGGACGCCCGGGGCCCCGGAAGAGGCCGCGGAGCCGGAGACCCACCTGGAGGGGACTGTCCGTTCACCGTGGCCAGCACCGGCGGCAGCGCGTTCTTAGTCCACGGATTCACCTTGGGCGGGGGGGCTTCCACGAAGTCTCGGCGCCCGGCGCCCGCTCCAGCCGCTCCTCCGCCCGCGCCCGGCTCGCCACCGCCCTCCTCTCCGTCGCTGACCGCCGGGCCCTCGGCGCCGGGCGGCTGCGGCGGCCGCGGGCTCTCGCGTTCCGGCAGCCCGGTGCCCTCCCTGTGCGGCCTGCCGCACGGCGGCCGAGGTCTCCGGGCGCCGCCGTCCGGCTCCCCCCCGCCGCCGTCGCTCGCCCCAGGTTCGCCCTTGCCTTCGGGCGCCGGCGGCGGCTTCTTCCTCACCAGTCCCCCGTGCTCTTCGGCCTGCAAGAGCGGGGCGCCCCCCGGCAGCAGCGGCTCCACCTGAGTGGCCATCTGCGCGCCCGCCCCCCCGACAAGCCAGGCGCGCCCGAGGTGGCCTCCCCCGCCTCGAACTTGGCTCACAGAGCACCCGCGCCGCCTTCCTGCGGGGCGCCGGGCCCCAGTCCCCGCGGAGAAGGGTCCGGGCTCCCGCTAGGCGCGGCTCCCTGTCTGCTCCGACGCGGCCGCGGGAGCGCCGAGGCCCTCTGCCGGGGCGGGGGGGCGTGAAGGCCCCCCACTCTGCGGTCCAGGCCTCCGCGGCGCGCGTCCCCCCCGCCCGCTCCGCGCGCGGCGCCCCCACCCGAGCCTGCTGCCGGGCCCCTCTCCCGCGCTGCCTGCCCCCGCCCCCGGGGCGGCCCGGGCTTCCCGGCTCCGGGGCTGCAGCAATATGGACGGACGGGGGGGAGAGGCGCGGCGAGCGGAGCCGACCACGCGATCCGCGGCAGGCGGCGGGCGGGCGCGCGCCTCACGACGCGGCGGGGAGGGGAGAGGAGGGGACGGCGCAGCGGGGGCGCGCCCGCCGGGC
>NDGN011240585.1:0-10454 GCA_002564285.1 Tympanoctomys barrerae | reverse complement strand
GGTCCCTGTACTTCGCCAAGCTTGTTCCAAGTAGGCACTTTAGACCACTGAGCCATCTCGCCAGCCCCTGTTAAATGGTTTATACAGCAGTAGTCATTCACTGTATAAAAATATCACAGTGCAAAAAACCTTACAGATATACAATAAAAATAAACACTTGTCAAAAAAAACAAGATCTACACATGCCCAAACTACATTTTATACCATATCTACTTATCTAAATTATCCCAAATATATTATGTAGGTCATAAAGAAACTTGTATTAAAAAAACCAATATAATCATCTTTAGGCACAGCTATTGACCCACAGACCACCAATATAGACAGTCTATTGTAGCAAACCCAAGACTTCTAATATAGAAATAACACAAATGTGTACCCAAAAAAAAGTCTACCCTTGTAGTTGCAAGTTACAGTCAACTTAAGAACATATGACACTCAAGTCCTACTACGCAGTCTTGCATGAAGGATACTCTAATCCTAGCACTTGGGAGGCTGAGTCAGGAGGATAGGAATTTGAGACCAGCCTGGGACAGTGTGGACTATATAGCAAGACCCTGTATTTAAAAAAAAAAAAAAAAAAAGCTATACCACACATGAACTGATCTTTGTCTAGAGTACATAATTTTAGGGGAAGGGGAGATAGCTCAACGGCATAAGTGCCTGCCTGGCAGGCGCAAGGTCCTGAGTTCTATTCCCAAAATCAATCCATCAATCAATCAAGTCTTGCTGCCTAGCAGCTCTGAATCATCCAGCGCCATGTAAGTTATATATGTACCACCAGTGGGTGGTTCAAGCCACTAGTACATGTTAAAGGTGACACAAAATCCTATATGATGGGCTGGCCAGATAGGTCAGTGGATTAAAGTGCCTGCTTAGGCAGACGCAGGAGTCAGAGGTTGGATCCCTGGCCTGCCAGCACCAGCCCCACCCCCAGGGCATGCTGAAACAGTGACAGAGACTGGGCATGATGGCACATGCCTGTAATCCCAGTACTTGGGAAGCTGAAAACAGGAGGATCACTACAAGTCCGATCTGTGTAGTGAGACTCTGTAGTCCCTGTAGACTCAGCACTAAGTAAAAAATAAAAATAAAAATTAGAGAATCGTATTTGATGCCTTAGCTCAACAAGGGTAACATTCCTATATACTTTCAGGTTAGACAGATCTGACACCTATATGTATATACATTTTTAAGCAAGAGTGGTGCAACAAGGGTTATTATGGAGTAAAAGAAGTAATTTATATCTCTTAGCACACTGGCTGACATACAATAAATAGTGTAATGGTGTTACAGAAGTTAAGGTGGAGTGTTAACTTGATGGGCTTTGTATTCACTGCAGAGGCGGTTGGTGATGTTTAAGTCTAGATGAGACAAGGAAATGTGGCCTTGAGGATGAATGTATGACAGTTCCCTCATCCCTTCCCTTCCAGAACAGTTCTGCTCTGCATCCCAGTGCCATGAACTATACTATACCCCTCCTTATGATGTTTCTGCACTGGAACCAACTGTCATGGATTGAATTCCCCAAACCATGAGCCACATGAAACCTCTCCTTTAAGTTGTGACTGTCAGCTATAGAGTCCAACAACAGGAAATCCAACTAATTCAAGTGTGGATAATCTTTATTATCTAATAACTAAACAATGGAGAAAAAAGGATATTACAAATGTACATACACACATATCTAAGTATCTGGAATGCTATACACAAAAATGAACAGTGGAATTACAAGCAATATATAATGAACACAGAATTTGTGTAATCAGAAAAAAATTTCTTGTTTTAAAAATAAGAAAAGTAGCCACACAACAATGCAGTAGCAAGCTCTTCAGAGTCCTTCAAAAGCTGGGAAGCTCTGGCTATGCTAAAGTGATTCCAGGAAATCATTTGTAAAACTGAGATGAGATTAGCATCTAAATTGAGTGCTTCCCTTCACTATAATAACAATATCTTTTCAAAAGATCTTTGAAAGTGAACATTAACTGCATACTATTCTTATATTCCATATCAAACTATTACTGAATCAAATTAAAATTTATACCTGAAATATCAGCATAGTCAAACTCCCAAATATGTCCAGTTTAATTTAAAATATGTTCAGTTGCATTATTCTTTTTGCAACCCTACAACCACTAATGTTTTGGGGAAAGAACAAAGAGGAAATGCATCTGTAAGCAGTATTATCCCTGACTATCTTTATTGCAAACTATGTTAAATTTCTACCAAACACTATAACCTTTAAGATTTACTTTTTTATTAGTATACCCTTGCAATTTATAGTATTACATTCAGCTTAGGGAACTAATATATATACATACTACATCTTGATCATTTTTACTTTCCCATTTTTATGCCTCGCCCTCCCTAACACTATGGCTTTAAATATAAGAAACACAACTGAGTTCAATCCCCCAGTTCTGAAAAAGACAAAGAAACACAAGCTATAAAGGATATGATGCATAGATTGCCATATAATTCTAAACACTCAACAAAGAAATCGATGCTAAATTTAACTGGCTGGTTACTCAACAGTCAGAATGATCCCAAAGAAATATAATGCAAATAAGAAACATAAAACATATACACAATTTGAAATTTTTATTACCCAGGATAAAATACAGATTAAAAATTATGTTTAGTAAAATTTTATTTAAACTAAAAATTCTTACTATTACTAGATATTTTACATTCTTTTTCACTGTCTTTGAAATCTAGCATGTAGTTTACATTTACAATACACATCAACTTGAACCTGTTAGGTTTCAAGTGCTCTAACAGCCACATGTGACTAATAGCTAATATACTGAAAAGCATTGAGCTGGAACAATGCAAGCCCTTAGCATGTGCTTGTTCTTACCAATAGTAATTCTAACTTCAATCAGTCACATATGCTCATAAACTGCTAGACAAAACTGCTCAAACTAAAACCAAATGGAATTCATTTCAAAGATTTTTGGGTCCCTGATGTTTCAGATATTGTGTGAAATACTACGAGAATGAGAGGGAAAGGTTTGGGGAGGTATCTGTGTCTGAAAGATATAATAATGGTGATCAAAAAGCTTGGTTCCAATAAATTCTCTTAGAAAAACATATGCCCTAAAAAAGGAGAGAAAGGAAAATATGAAGGGTCAGCAAATCCCTTAGCATAATGAAGACTGATTATAAGATAAATTTGGCTACTTCAATAAATATTTCGTTTATATACAGAATATAGTAATCACATTTTTCAAATTTAAGTATATTTCATTTTAATTTCAATCTATTTACTTTTAAACTTTTTAAAAGGTTACTGCATCTATCCAAAGATGTTTTTATCTAGAATCCTTACACCCAGAACAATTTTAGGTTGATAAAACAGAAGCAAACTAAATTGACCACATTTCACTTCAAAGAAACGTGTTAGCCATTTGTAGAACTATAAGAATCTACTGGAGGGTTGTAGAACCTCTACTGTCACACATCTGTAGTATTTCCATAATGTTAAGTCAGTGTCAAGCACATTACTTTCACACAAGTATCTCTTGAAGCCTCTATAAGTTAGCTACAATATTCTCTAGCTTTTCAAACCACAACACAAACAGGAAGATTAAGGCTGCTGAACCCCTGACTGATGAATTAAATCTGATTCTACTTTGGCCTAAGATATTATTTTACTAATTACTTGGTTTTTTAATTCTTGGTTTATAATTTTTCAAAAATGCTATCTGTATATTGAATGGTGGGCTGGGGAGACACCTTGGCAGCCTAAACACCTGCTTAGCAAGCATAAGGTCCAGAGTTCAATCCCTGGTACTACATGCTGTGCTGGCAAAAAACACCCAAAAATTGGGCCTGGTGGCTCCTCCTGTAATCCTAGCCTTGGGAAGGCTGAGACAGGAGGATCATTATGAGTCTAAACTGTGTAGCAAGACCCTATATCAATACATAACACATACATAAATGTAAACTGAATAATCTTTAGTAAATAGAAGCAAACCACTATATCCTCCTACTTGCCCTGGAATTCAAAGCCCATAAGGGTAAATCTTTGAGATTTCATTTTTTCATTCTCCTAAGTCAACATAAGTTCATTAAGTAACCTTTTCCTGAGTACCTGTTTTAGCATTACACTGAACAGTGAAAAAGTAATTTTACATGGGTTCAGTCTTCTAAAAGCTTAAAACCTTATTATAGAAATTACATAAGAGAAAGACAAACACAAGAAAGTATAAAATTGGACAGTGACTGCAAGCAGGCGCAGGGGCCAGGGGTTCAATCCCTGGGCATGCCATTATGGCCCTGCCCCTGGGGCACACTGAGACAGCAACTGAGACTGGGTGTGGTGGTGCATGCCTGTAATCCCAGCACTTGGGAGGCTGTAAACGTAAGAATCACTACGAGTCTCATCTAGCAGTGAGACCCTGAACACCCTGTAGACCCCTCCCTAAAATATAGGAAACAAAAAAAGAAGAAGAAAAAAATTTTCTCTTTGCTATTTCTTTCTCATTAAAACTAATAAAAAAAATTGGACAGTGAAGTCTGAAATGGACAGTAAAGTCTCCCTTCAGCAAAGGGAGAGCAATGATGTTGAAGGAAGTACACATTAGGTTTAAACATATGGGAAGGAGATATCAAGAACACAATGAGCAGTATCCTATGAATGAGATTAGCCTGTCCTGAGCAGAACAGAATATAAACAGAACCTGAAAAAATGCAACAGCAGTAGTCACAGAGAAGGACAAATTGAATAAACCATCACAGTAATTACTTTATTGCCTACGACAAACTGGAATCGCTCAGGAAGCTTTAAAAATACTAGTATTAAGACCTTAACCAGAGATTTTTATTTAATTAGTCCAACTTACTACCCTTTTAATGTTCCTTGGGGTCACTAAGGTGCATCACTGCCTTAAAAGAACCACCAGTGGGACTTGGTAATTGGCAACAAAAAGCAATAAGGAAGATTCAGATTATGATAAGTTCTCTATAAAAAAGTGCTATTAATGGCAGAATCCAGAGAATGGAAAAAATAAAGATAGGTTCACCTTTCTGGATTTTATCCTTTAGTCTATAGGAGGACTGCTGTAAATTCAAGGCCAGCTTGGGCTACAATGTTAGTTCAAGGCTAGTCTGAACTGCATAAAGAAACCCTGTCTCAAAAAAATATCAAAACAGTGCTGGGAGATAGTTCAGCAGTCTATGTTCCTGCTTGGAAAGCACTGAGACTAGGGTTCAATCCCCGGTACCACATACCGACCTGGGAAATAGTGCCAGCCACTGAAACCAGGCATGGTATTGCATGCCTGTAATCCCACCACTGGGGAGGCTAACACAGGAGGATCACTATGAGTCTGAGCTGCATAGCAAGATCATGTAACAAATAAATAAATGATTAAATTTAAAAAAAATCAAAAGAACAGCAAAACCAATAAACAAGTATTAATTTATGTAGGTCATATTACAATTACTTGTCTAATATTTTTTCATCAGGAATAACCCAAAAGTAAACATTTTTTAAAATCAAAAGACAGTAAAACTTTTAAGAAGCTTCTGATTTTCCAGCTGAAAATAATCTCATCCTTTCTGCTTGCATGGCACTACATACCCTAGAGATCCTGTCTACTCTAAATAGGAAGGATAGGAGATACATTCCTCCCTTTTACATGGCACCCAACACACTGCTTTTTTGCAGGTAACACACTCTCCATATGAACTGAGTGACAGGCAGAGATGAAAGTTAAAACCCTGTCATTTCAGGTTGTAAATGTTTCTAAATGCTTGGTAAGTGAAGCTTATAGCTGCTTCTGTTTTTTTGGACCCTTTCAACATTCTTCAAGTGTGCTCCAGTGCCTTCCATCTTTATCCTCTTTCCACTACCTCTTGACAAGACTGAGCCTGCTCATTTCATATGAGTCAATAGAAAGGAAACTACAGACCATTTCGGGGGAAATATTTTCAGAGTTCAACTCCTAAAATGTACTTCTGATTTCCCCCCAAAATTTCTTTCAAGACCTCAACCACATACTCAGCCTTCAGGCTAACATCAAGCATTATTGTAGTTCTCATGTAAAGAGTGCTATACTTTTTTTTCTTTTTTTTGGGGGGGGGGTGAGGTGGGGTAAGTGCTACATTTTGGTCTCCAAGTTTTTGATATACTAAATGAGTATTTCACAGCTTTTCCTACATCCATATCATGAATACAAGGTACTTTTCCTACAGACCATCATTTTTCTACTTGAACAGAAAGTACTACTATTTTCTCTAGAAAGAAACCAGAAAGCTATTCAAGTCAAGGTTGGCCACCTAGACAGTCTGAGCAACCCTAAGACTTGTTTTGTTTTGTTTTGTTTTGTTTTTTTTTTGGTAGAACTGGGGATTGAACTCAGGCCCTTGTGTTTGCCAGGGAAGCGCTTATTCCACTAAGCCATCTCTCCAACCCCAACCCTAAGACTTGACTTAAGGGTATCCTAAGATACATTAGAAGTTGTGCAGATTCATCACATCCTTTTCCCCATCAAAAGCTGTTTCGAAAGGGGTTTCCTAATCACAACTACACTGGACAGTTTTGTGTCACTTCCATCACTACACATAACAGCAGATCACTGATCCACATAAATACTCTGGATTTTTGTTCCCTTGCTTATGACTCTAACATTGTGAGCCATTCTTCAACTTATCCATCTTTTTGTATTTTCTAATTCTCAGGAATAGTTGGGGATTTTTTTAAAGTGTCTCATATTTCCACTGTAATGTATCAATGACAATTTCCATTTGAATTAACTGAACCAGGGCCAGGGAGATAGCTCAATAGAATAAGTGCCTGCCTGGCAAGCTCAAAGTCCTGAATTCAATTCCTGGTACTGGAAAGAAAAAATTTTTTTGGTGAATAAACTAAACCTCTAATCACATTTTTCTTAGGTGGACTGCATGCTTACTAACTTCCCAGTATGGGAGAAACAAGATAAATACAGGAAAACATTCATCTTCACCCTAGGAATTTTATCATGTTGCACCATTATAAGCACATAGGCAAGAGAAACAGGAAGAAATGTTCAAATGGGAAGTTTAACAATGGAGGGAGAAGGGCAAAGGAAAGAAGAAAAGAGACTAGAAAGGGAAAAAATAAGAAAGCTTTTGGACAAGACAGGTTGAAGGGAAGGAATTAGGGAAAAAAGAAAAATCAAAATGTATAAACCATTTATGGTGGTTTATGCCTATAATCCCAGCACTTGAGAGACAAAGATAGGACATATGAGTTCAAGAGCACCTTGAGCTACATAAGCAAGTTTAAGGCTAACCTGCAGCACAGAGTAAGACCTTGTCTCCAGAAAAAAACAAACAAAAAAACGCACCCTCAGCTACATTGTGAATTCAAGAGCAGACTAAACTACATAGAGATACTGTCTCAAAAAATAAAACAAAACAAAAAAAGATATTATTCTGTACAGTACAAAATCCCCATGATGAATGTGATGACTATGTATATCTAAAATTTACCAATACAATTAATTAAAAACAGAAATAGAAATAAGCATCTGCCAGGCATGATGGCACACGCCTGTACTCAGGAGACTGACGCAGGAGGATCACCATAAATTCAAGGCCAGACTACACTACATAGTAAGATCTTGTCTCAAAGGGGAAAGGGGGAATAAAAATTAAAAAAAAACAAGATGTACAGTAAAAAAACAAGAAAGGACTAAGATCCATTTTTGAAAGGTGTTAAAGAAGCAAAATAAAACCACTAGTGAAGACAACTAATTTGTATTTTCTCTTTCCTTTAAAATGGTTTTATGGGGGCTGGAGAAATAGCTCAGTGGAATAAGTGCTTGCCTGGCAAGTGCAAGGTTCTGAGTTCAATCCTTGGTAAGATTCCCCCCCCAAAAAAAAAATCAAATAAAATGTTTTTATGTCATTTTATTAATTTATTCCTTCCTTGAAACAGTAAAAGATTGGGTACATGGTCTGAACTACAATAACTTTAAAGTAGCATAAAATGACATGAATGAGCTAGGTGTTATGGCACATGCCTTAATCCCAGCACTCAGGAGGCTGAGGCAGGAGGACCCTTTCGAGTTTGAGACTAGCATGGGCTACAAAGTGAGTCCAAGGCCAGCCTCAAGGGCACAGCAAGATCCTGTCTCAAAAAGATAAATAAATACTTTGTGTTGTATATTTGTCACTTGTACCTATATGTAACATGAAAGAAAGTATAAGGGAAGGAAAATGAGAACATATGACGATACAGGGAAATATTAACAACTCAGGTTTTCTATGGCAAAGAAAATCCCCAAATTTCATAGCACTGGTTTTTAACCATAAACTTTAAAACTTCAAAAATATTATTGAGCTTGCCCTATACAGCTATATACTGCAATTATCCACTCATTCAATTTTGTATATGGTTGATGAAATTTTATAAAAGAAACTTTCATAAGGAAAATTTCATAAATATTAAAAGAGATGGATTATTAGCATTTTCTTTTGCCCAAATTATACAGATAACTATCTATGATAACAAAATGTTAGAAGGTCATTAACCTAGAGATGCATGCTAAAATACATGAAGATAAAGCATCAAAATATTTTGTTTTAAAGGAAAAAAGATTATATTGGTATATAAAGTTTTATACATCCATGCACCAAAAAAGCCAAGAAGTGAAGGACATATGCTTGATATTAAGTGTTAAAAGGGCCAGCAAGATAGCTCAGTGGACTAAGCACCTGCTTAGCAAGCGCAGGGACCAGGGTTCAATCTCTGGCACTGCCTGCCACCCCAGCCCAGCTAAGTCATCAATAGAGTCAGGGCAAGATGGCACATGCCTGCAATCCCAGCGCTGGTGAGGCTAAAAACAGGAGGATAACTATGAGTCCAAGCTGTGTAGTGAGACCCTGCACAAATTATGTTAAGAAAAAAAAGTTAAAATATCTAAGGTCCAGTATGTTATAGAACACTTCTCAGACATAAATATCTTGCTTCAAAGAAAAATTTGAGAACATGCCTGTAATTTCAGCATTGGGGACAACTAAAACAAGGGGACTATAAGCTGGAACCCAGGATGGGCAACTCAACAAGACCAAGTCTTGAAAATTAAAACTAAAAAGTAATGAGGTTAGAGGAAAGACCAGCCTAGTGCTGAGGCCCTGTATTCAATCTTAAACACTACCAAAATAACAAAGGAACAACAAAAAAGTGAAGTTCTGACACTCACATTGCCCATATACTCTGAGAGTAGGTCCTGCAGAGCTTGGCGGACAGCATTACACTCTGCCACAATTCGTTCACGTCGGTCATCACGTGTGCAGGAAGAGTCAGCCATGAGTGCAGCACCACTAATGATACTTTCCAGGCGCTCCTCCAGGGAAGGTCTAAAGCGCTCCTCACTGAAGCTCAAAGGGTCCACAATGATTTGCTTCTGCAATAGAAGTTTTACCAAATGTTAATGCTCATCTCTGTTCCTTCTGTTTCAACAAGGCAAGGAATATCCAGACAATACCAATACCAATACCTAAAAAAGAATTACTCTTCTTGGCAACTGAAAGGCGATCCTCTATATGAGAGATTATAGTAGACCACTACCCCAAAAAGTTACTATACAGGGAGACAGGCCCTGGGTAAGATATATCACAAATGCAAACACAGATGTGTCATGTTCATAATACTTACTCTAAAGATGTAAAGGTCAGCCTATACTGTAATAGTAAATCAAATTATCAAATGAGAATTATGAAGAAAATAAAACTTATCTCTTTCTTATGTACAAGAGTATAAAACTGCTACATGACAGGACTACAATTGTTTTCCTACCCCCCCCCAAAAAATTAAATATATAACATTTGACTTTCACCCTAATGTTCCAGAAAGAGATGCATTTATAATGAAGTTTATCCGTTTTCGTCACTGTATACCTCCTGAGGCAGGAAAATCAAAAAGCCAATCCCAGTCTGGGCAAATTAGCAACTCAGTCCCCAACTCAAGATAAAAAAATAAAAGGAAGGGATGCTGGGGATGTAGCTCAGTGCAAAGGTCAATCTGTAAAAAAGGGGAGGAGAGGAAATGCATTTTAAGAATTTGTTATAGTCACTTCATATTTAAAGCTCCAATTTGAATACCATGGTCTTTAGACTATACACTGCCTTCATGTCTTACGAAAAGTCCTAAATTAGGCATGCTTCTTAGCAAAGATCACTCATCCAAGTAGAAGAGTAAAATAAAAGTAAAGGCAAAGTAAACCTGATAAAAACAAAATGCATGCCCTTGTATTAAATTCTACACTTTGAAGTATTCCTATTAAAAAACTTAGCTGCTGAATCCAATCCCAGTTCCAAAAAAAAAGATAAGAAACTTAGCTGGATGTGGTGGTACATATCCATAATTCCAGCACTGGGGATACTGTGGAAAGAGGATTACTACGAGTTCAACACAAGCCTCAACTATAAAGCAAGACTCTGTATCCAAAAAAAAAAAAAAA
>NDGN011240572.1:0-11614 GCA_002564285.1 Tympanoctomys barrerae | reverse complement strand
TGGCTCAGCCAGGCCTGCCTCCCTCAAACACGCACCTCCAGCTCCATCTGCTGGTGGTGGTCCAACGGCCTGAGGCTCCACGTAATGAAAGGCCCAGGCCTGTGCTCCCAACACCCGGTGTGCTCCTCAGGCCTCAGCTCACAGATGCACACACACAGAGAGACAGACACATAGTTAAACACATATCCAGATAAGCACACCCACGTCCAGACATACACAACAGCCATGCACAGGCATGACACAGAAGGGCGCACACAGGCAGACCGGCGTGCAAACACAGATAAACACAAGGCAGACTCACAGATATAAAGATACGTACCCAAGACAGACGATAGATAGATAGATAGATAGATAGATAGATAGATAGATAGATAGATAGATACCTAGAGGGGACACACAGATACACACACACACACACACACACACACACACACGGAGTCATATACAAAAACAGACACAGCAACACAGAGATACACACACCCAGAAACACAAAAAGGCTGGCCAGCACTCACACATACACACAAGGACACAAAGACCCGTGTATAGGCGGATACCGCTGTCAGGCACACACAGATTCACAGGGCAGCCATGCAAGCGCGCAGGCAGGGACGCACGCACGCACGCATGCACGCACGCTCATGCACGCAGGCACGCAGTCTTTCCTTAGCGGAGGTCCTTGCCTGAGGAGCTCTCAGCCTCTGGAGTCCGGCCTGGCGGCTCCTGCGCTTTCCTCCTGCTGTCTGCGCGGCACTGAGAACCGCTCTCCACTGACCGGGGTGCAGACTGAGCTGCCTCCCTCCATTTCCTGGAGCAAAACGCGAACAGCAGCCTGGTAGGGCTGCCGCGGTGGAGAGGACGCAGTTGGATATGTGAAAAGCTAATTTGCTGGTTAATTTACTTCTGAGCTGCTAATTGATCCTGTGATTCCTTCCTGTCCTCTCCTCCCCAGTCCAGGCGATGGGGAAGGAACAGGCCGGCTCCTCGAGCCAGCCTCCTGCTTCTGCTCTTCACTGGGTGGCGGCAGCTCGCGGCTCCCTGCTTCCTTCCGCAGGAGCTGGGGAGGCACCAGGCTCCTCCACGTCTCCTATGAACCCACTTTCCCTAAAGACCCCAGTGTGCCTAAAGAATCCTACGTTCATTTGACTTGTGTTTTTGAACCAGAGAAATCAAGACACAGTACTGAAAATAGCCACATTTTTTTCTAACCATTTAGAAGACGCCATTCCTAGCCACACCTCTCACTAGCTGCCTCCTGGCGGCAGTGGGCATGATGAATGCCCCAACCTGCTTAGAATGGAAGGGAGCTTCCTTCAGAAATGATCTGCGCGTGTTTCTGACTGCAAATGCAAATTCCTTTGTCAGCGATCTCCGGCACCTTGCGGTGCGCAGGTATTTTTAGTCCTCGCAGATTTGCAAGGGGAGACAACACGTGCACTCACCAAGTCAGTGTGTGGTGGCTGCCTGATTTGGTAATGCGTTCCTTGGGACTCAGCGCTTGAAGGCGTGGCTCATTCGTCCTGGAGACAGGCTCTTGAGGCTAGCTGCCCTTGGCATGTGCCAGTGGCTTGGGGCAGGCGCCTGTGTCCTGGAGTCCAGATGCAGACGCCTCTGCCACCAAATGCCATTTCAAGTCTTAAAGCCTGAGGCAGCAAACTGGGGTGCTGTCGCTCACTCCAAATAAGGACTGCTTGGGCCGGGGAGATGGCTCAGTGGAATAAGCGCTTCCCTGGTAAGCGTAAGAGCATGAGTTCAATCCTCGGTTCCGCAAAAAAACCAAATAAGGACTGCTTGCTTTCACTTTGTGTTATTCCTGTATAAGTCTTGAACAAGACCAGGGAAAAAGAAAGGAGTGAAAAGGCTCGTGTGTATATATGCATGTGTGTGGGCATAATGTCTGGAAGAGTATAGTGTATGTGTGTGTTTTATTGTACGTCATAAGTGTGGATTTCTGTGGGGCGTGTGTATGAATCAATGTGTGAGTGTGTTGTGTTGTACATGTGTGTGTGCTATGTATGAGTATTGCATGTAGTGTTGCATGAGGGGTGAGGTGTATTTCAGGTGTGGGGGATGTGTCATGCGTGCATAAGAGTGCTGGGAGCATGTATTATATGCCAATGCTTTGTGCTGTGCATGGATGCAGTGTATGTGTTTTATGTGTGCATGCATAGGACGTGTGGCTATCGTGTGTAGCTATGTGGTGTGCATGTCCTATGTATGTAAGTATCTGGCAGGCAGTGAGGGCGCTGGACAGGAGCTAGCCGACCAGGCCAGGCCAAGCCTGTATGTGGCTTCCCTGTGACTCCACAAGCATAGTTTTGTTTGGTAGGTTTTGGTTTTGATTTTCAAACTAGCTATCAAGTGCAGAGCAGGAGAGAATTGTTAGGCTGGATCAGCAAAGTGTAATGATTACCTTTTGAATAGCTCTGGTGCTAAATACAACCCATTCATGGTGTTCTGACACTCAATTTCAGACATCAACTCATTTGTACCCAGCAATCCATGAATTCTAAGTTTTGTTTGGTGTAACACAGTAGAATACAATTTGGAGTCACACAGACATGAACTTGAACACTTTAGCGCAAGACCATGGATAAGCTATTTGAACTGTGCATGTCCCAGAATTCCCATTGGTAAGCAGGCTTACCAGCACCCACCTCCAAAGGTACTTGTACTGTGGTGGGGAAAACAGTGCAATGTGGTCGCTGCAGTGTGTGAGCTTGTGTCTCCCTGGCTACCCAGCACCCACTGCGCTACCCAAGGGAGAAGGCAGGACCACTGGCACAGGATGGCACTCCGGCTGGCAGCTATCTGGCTGCTCTATAGGGGCACAATGAAGACAGAACCGACGAACATGTTGTTCTCATCGCAGACTCAGCTACTGCCACTATCAGTCAACCAAATATTGTCCAAGCCCAGGAACTTTGAACATAATGCAGGACTGAGACGAAAGAATTAGGAAGAGGGGATGTCAGCACAAGAGCAGGAGAGACAACCTGTGACGAGTGGTCCACCAGAGGACCAGAAAGTAACAAGCTCTTCTCCCTACCCGAGCACAGACGGTGCCAGGCAATCCTGCTGAGAGGTAGCCCGTGGGGAATCTTTCATGAGTGGAAGGCAAAGCAGCGGCAAAGTCAGAACTGGGCATTCTCCCAATACTAGCAATCTTTGTTTCTGCAAACAGACAGAGGGTATTGCTACTCCTATTTCCCCTTGAAACCTAGCACTCTAGAAGTCCCTGCTCCTTCCTGGAGAAGGACAAATAATAGGAAACCTCCAGTGTTTCTGAGCCCTGCACTGGGACCATTAAGCAATCCATTAGAGCAAGAAGGAGAGTGAGTCTGAGAGTCAAGTTTAAAATGATAATTAGATTTCGTGATAGTCTTAATTGAAACCGGTTAGTCCAACAGGAGGATCCCTTGGGTCAGCCCTGTTCATTACACTCTCCAGCAGTAGGAGAGTGATACCCTCCAGTGACAAATTCCAGTGACTGGTCAGAAGCCCTGCATTAGGTGGAGGAGCACTTGACATGCTTTCTCTTGGTGCAACCTGCCTTCGTTGATTTATGTTCTCTTTCATAGGCTTGCTCTCTGCCTTGCTCCCTTTTGCCCCAAGCCCTTTACTCTTCGACATGTATATAGAACCACCTCGCTGGTTGAGCTTTGCACTTCTTGTCTTACAGAGGTTTCTCTGCTGGATGAACCTAACGGCGACTTCCTGCTCTTCTTCTCTTTCCTTGGTCTGAAACTTCCAACTTTCTAGGCTGGGCACACTGGCACTCCTTAAGAATTCCCTTCCTAATTCTGCCAACTCCATTTTAAAAGTACCCAAATTCACCAGGCTCTCTCTAGGACCTGCACTAGACTACCTGAAATATTATTATCTTATCTCATCACGCACCATGCCCTGACCACTACCTCTGAGTTTTAAATATGAGTGAATCAAAACGATGCCAAGGTATAGCCATGTCCACCAGCAAGGGCTGCCCTCCCAGGCCCAGTGGCAGCCTGAACCCCTCTGGGAGGAACCGTGTTCCTGGCACTGCAGAGCAGTTTTAGGGAATAGAAGGAAGACCAAAGGAGAAGCAGAGGAGGGGAAAGTTGAGTCTACGTGCATTGCGCTGCATGTGATTTGCAGGTTGTGGTTACAGAGGAAGAGCAGAAAGCCCCCTTGTGTGCCAATAGGAAGCCCTCGCCCGGGGCTTTCCTGCTGCCTCACGTGGAGCAGAATGGTAGACTCAGGGATGCGAATGTCTAGCCTGGGACTCCCTGGACCTAAGTCATTGGGGCTTTCGGACACACTCTGAATAAGCTCAGCGTGCTGTGAAGCAGAGTCACAAGGACCCCAAGAACATGTGCAAACATCAGTCTGAAGTGAGAGGCAGGATGTGGAGGCCCAAGGAAGTGAAGGTGCAAGCACCAGAGGCGAATGGGCGACGCCTTTCCCGGAAACAGGCTCCACGGAGCACAGGCACAGCAAAGGAACGCATTGGGTTTGTCCATTTTTTTTACTGCTTTAGCTACACACTCCAGGCTGAGTGTCTATAAGGAAGAGGCGTATCTAGCTGACGTTCTGCTGGTTCCAGGGCACCAGCTTTACAGGAGCGGCAGGCAAGGTCACCGTGGAGGCCCGGGTGTGTATCATCTGTCTCCACACGAAGCCAAAGAGCGAGCCCAGCTCGTCCACCCCTCTGAGTCTCACACCGGTGACTGGGTGACCTCACCCGGGCCCCAGCTCTTACAGGGTCCCGTGCCTCTTAACCCTGCCACACTGGGTCAGTGCTTTCATCACGGGCACCTTGGGGCACCTGCTTAGCCTGCATCCAAGCCATAGTGAGCACCCTCAGCACTTTCTGGAAAGAAAAAAAACAACAAAACTGAGTCTGCCACACCATCATCCGAGCATCCAAGCTGGTAGACCAATCTTGCTCTTTAGAGAAATTGTTTCTGTCTTCCTGAAGGCTGCCTACATGGGAAGCATGATTTTGGAAATAGAAGGAGGCATTATAAAACAAGAAAGGACTCTGCGTTGCACTGCAAGTACTTAAGGGAAACCTCCCCTGTTTCTTCATTTTATTTTTATTGTCTTATGCATGTGGTACAAGGTTTCCCTACACAGCTCAGACTCGTAGTGTACAGGTGTATGCTGGGATTATAGGTGTATGTCACCATGCCAGGTCTCGATGGCTGGCTCTGAGCCCCCAGGGGTGGGGCCGCATGACACCTAGTGCCGGGGACCGAACCTCTGTCCCTGAGCTTGCCTAAGCAGGCACTTAATCCACTGAGCCTTCTCGCCAGCCCTGCCAGTTTCTTCATTTTAGAAATGAAAAACTGCCATGTAATGACCTTGAGGGACCTTCAGCTCTGAAACTCTGAAATCCTTTGTGAATATTTGTGTGAAACAGAAGAATGTCAGAGGCTTCCTCTCTGCTCCTGGGAAGTTTGAGAGGCTGACTCCATGTGTCTTAGTTAACTCAGCTAGATTTATATTTAAAGGCAGTGACAGGCGCCCAATAAGTCACATTTTGGTTGGCAGCCACCTTGCCCTAAACTGGATGCCAGTTTGCATTTGGGGATGAGCAAGAGTCTCCACCTTTGCTATCTGGGGAATTTGAGAAGCCTCCAAGACAGTGTGTTCAAGAACCTGAATGGAGGGCCAGAGAGATGGCTCAGCAGAATAAGCGCTTGCCTGGCAAGCGCAAGGACATGAGTTCAACCCCCGGTTCTGCCAAAAATAAATAAATAAAATAACATAAAAAGAAAGAACCTGAATGGAGGAGAAGTTCTAAGCCTAGAAACTTAGATGTGGAACGTCCTTACACAAAATAACCTGACAAACAAAAACTCCATCCATCCCCACAATTCCATGATGTGTTCCTCGAGAGTGCAGAGTTGTGTCCACTCTTAAGATCAGGACTGCTTAAGACACTCCCACACATATACAGCCTGCGCAAACAGGCACATGAATCAGTGAAGCTTCTACACGAGCTCCAAGCCCTTGGACAAACAGCGGCCACAGAGCTGCGGCGCTGTGCAGAAGACACCCTTCAGGATGGGAAACCACTATCCTGTGAGGCACCATTTTCTTTGGAGGTGGCAGAAATGTCAGTTACAAATGCTTCTTTAGTTTGGGCCCTTGCCTCATATTCCCTGTGCCCTTGTGTCCCCCACCCGTGCCCTCCAAGTGACCTAGAAATGTGTAGTCCCTGCCGCAGACAGCTGTTACCTATCTGACGTCCACGATGCTGTCACAATTCAAGAATCCCCACATCTGTCGCTAAGTGTGCTCCACTCCCCAGCTTTGCTTGTAGATCTATCCTCAGAATCCCAGTTGATTTTATGCTAAGTTTAAACTGAAAGTGTGGTCCTTGGGCCTTCACTGAAACTATGGCCCTTAAGCCTCCCCAGGATTTAAGATGGGACTGTAGAAGGGACAGTGACAAGCTAACCATGCCGATGTGTACGCAGGAGGCATGAACAACACCTGTGTGGAGGAGGCAGGGCCAGCTAAAACTCATCCATCTCTCAGGCCACCACCTGTGCCACACTCCTGTGGCAGCCAGAACTACTGTGAGCAGCCCACAAACTCCTTCCTTCCATCACTCCCTCCCTCCCTCCTTCCTTCTCTCCCTCCCTCCCTCCTTTCTTCCTCCCTTCCTTCCTTCCTTCCTTCCTTCCTCTTTCTCTTTCTCTTTTTTCTTTCTTTCTTTCTTTCTCTCTGTCTGTCTGTCTTCCTTTTTTTCTGTATTCTAAGACATATTCATTAGTGAAATATCAGAAACCTCAGGGGCAGCATGTGCTTCTAATTCATTTTCCAATTGTATAATGAGCCAGGAGTGAAATTTTTAGGGTGAATTTAATTGACCTTTACAGCAACATCAGGCAGATTGGCTTAAATGCTATTAAAGCAAAATGTAACCCGGTGAGACTTTCCAGAAGGTTATCGGAAAATCTATCAAGTTGTTTTTTTCTTAATTTTCATCAAGAAAGGAAAAGATAGATAGAGGACACAGAAGGATGAACAGACAGAGAGACAGAAGGAAAATCTACCAGTGGGCATGAGGCGGGAAGGGCAGGGAGAGATGGGGCACTGTCCCTTGCTGCTGGGGGATTATACTTTAATTTAGAAAGGCTGCTTGGAAATGCACAATTAAGCTACAGGTCACACAGGTCTGAAGTCATGCTAATGTCTGGGGACAGGACGGCGCAGCCCTCTCTTAACATTTCTGCATTGGTGTTTGGGCCCTGTCTAGCTCTAGAAAGTGACGCTCCCACAGAACAGAAAGTGATGTCTTGTTTTCACAGCTGACGTGGATCTCATTTCTGTCTCCATTCTCCCCTTCACTAACAGCCATGCTCAATTCTCACGTGGTCAGGAGTAGGTCATCCAAGGGAAGGGCCAAGGCCATGAACAGCGTCCACAAGTCTGTAGGGAATAGTGCTCAATTCTAGATCACAACACATCACAGTGCCACAGGATGGTGGCACAGTATCTAGTGTGGTGCCCAATGGGGGCATCAGAATCATGGCCTGTGGTACGCAGCTCTTCACACAAGTACGCAGCCAGTAAGATATTGGGAACCAAGAGTGTGTCCATGCGGGTGTGAAAATCAGGGAGAAGATGCAGCCACATCACCGTTTCATGCACGAGACAGCAGAGAAAACTCAGGAAGAGTCAGTGTGGCTCCTGGACCTTCACCCTGAGCCAGGCAACTTGCTAGGTTGTCCACGGCTGTTGTCCAGGCCCTTGGGTTTCCAGGGAGCTCCCATGTTCCATAGTGCTGTTGCCCTCCGCAAGGAGTGCACAGTTCAGAATTGACCCTGAATACCTGGGTCCCCTTAGGAATCTGTGACTTGGCTAAGTGCTACACACACAGACAATTCCCCACAATGCCCAGGGGCATGCCCAAGGCAGATGCGCCATCAGATATCGCTGCATGCTTGCTGCTCGGGAACAGGGAGCCGTGTGTAGCTTATGGGAGGCAGGCGGCGTGAGGTATGTTGCAGGTGGATGCCTCCAGACTCAGGTTTTGTCTCTATCCCTGATGACGCAGCTGTACACCCTCCTCACAACACTATAACACATCTTGAAATAAGTCCAGTTATGTGCTGAGTCCTCACATATTCTGGACACCTACAAACGTGAGGTGATCTAGAAAGCCCCGATGTTTTTTCTCGCAAGAAAACCTCTGCTGCTTCTTGCCCTACCTCCAATCCTGAATCTCACAGGCGCTTCTGAGATTGCTTTTTGATATTGGCAGAGACTAAAAATATGAGTTTGGGCCCAGCACAGAAGCACCATCTCCCAGTAATGACTAAGCCCTTCCTTCACTCGGAAGACTCTAATAAATACTGGCATTACTCATTTGTAACAAACACATGTTTCTCCTGTCCGGTAGACTATAGAGGAAGGAAGAAAGTGAAAAATCTGCCCTTCGTAGTGAGTATAATCTTCAATAGTTTCAGAAATAAATATAGAGAAAAAATAAAAGGAAGGGAGCAGTTCTAAAACGAAACGATGAATACTTCAGAGTGTATTTTTACACCAGGATTAACATCTTCAGAATTGTTGGTTGAGCATTTGCAGTTAGCTAAGTCTGTTTCACAAAGCTGTTACATATCCTGATTTCAAGGTATATTCACAAAGGGATATGATAGACAAGGCAGGGGAGCTTCGCATTATTGAGACTATTATCTCTATTCTTAGCTAAGGCAGTCAAGGGACACTGAGGTTACACAATACACTCAAGTCATGGAACTGGTAAGTGATGTGACCAGGGTCCCTTTCCAATATTTCTTCCTTTATTTGTCTACATACAGTCACAGTGTCATCTTGATCAGTGCCACTGGCTTAAGATGGAGCAAGATACAGCACCCCAAAGGGTTGTCTGAAGGGGACACCAGGCAGTCTTCCAGCTGGATTCCAGCAACCTCACGCGGACGCCTCCACACCAGGGACCCCTGTGAGCTCCAGACTGTCAGTCCTCCACATACTTTTAAGGAAATAAGAGCTTTCTTGAAATGTTAATTTTTCAAAAATCTTGTATTTTTCCATTAGTCAGGATTGTTAATTTTTAGAACACTCTTGAAACAACGAAATATCTACTAAATCATGAACTTTACAAACATACCTCTACCTTTTCTAAAATTTATTAGTAGCAACAGAAGGCACCCAATATGTCTGCCTGGAGGACTGATGGGTGGCGGATGGGTGGTTGAATAGATGGCTGGCGGGCTGCCATCTGGATGGACAGAAGATGGATTGATACATACTGAAAGGTGAAGCAGATTTTGAAGAATGGAAATTATTTCCTAGGATCTGCCGCCTGGTAAACACTAGGCTGGCTGATGTGATTTCTATATTCCCAGTTTTGGGAGTTGAGAATGAATTGCATTAGAAGAATAAAGGTGCTTGCTCCCATCCATTCTATTCCCTCCCGCATTTAAAATACCTCCTGGAGCAGCCCTTCATGGAAGCTGGTGTGGGAGACGACAGGCAGAGCGACAGAGTGGCCGAGAGTCCTGCCAACTGCACTCAGCGTGGGGGATTGGCAAAGGAAGATTAGGGCTCAGAACTCATTGGCTAGGTCTTCACTCTCTCAACTCCTCTTCTAGAAGGAAGGATTTAGACAAAAGGGTTTCCAGCTGTGGGGCACAACTCCCTCTGGAGTCTTCCTAAGCAAAGTCAGGCAGCTGTGATGTCCCTTTAGGCGAGAGCTAGGCACTGATGAGCACTGTGGCTCCTTCACAGGATTCTCCTCACCACATCTGTTGGACACCAGTTCAGCTCACCAGCACAGGAAGCCTCCTCGGGCTCATGGATGGCGACCATTTTTACATCTGCTTATGTGTTCCACAAGTGGCGAGTACCTTCCACCTAGTTTCATAGATGCTAGAGATAGGGTGAGGACCCAGATGATGTCACTATCCGCTTGTCACCCAGTGGGAAGACAGATAAATAATTTGGTGATTATAAAACAATGTTTCAGAGGATGTGTGTGTGTGTGTGTGTGTGTGTGTGTAAGGAGAAAGAGAGAGAGAGAGAGAGAGAGAGAGAGAATAAGAATCTGCATATCCTGGGTAGTTCAGAGAAATGTTAACAAAGCACTTGGTGGAGCATGCTTGCTCATTGAAGAGAAATGAAAAACTGCACCAGGCAGAAAAGTGAGTGTGCGGAAAGGCAGGTGCAACATCCCAGGCAAAAACAATAGCATGCTCAGAATCACACAGCACCTGAAGGCCAGAGTGGGAAAGCACGCTCGGAAAGTGGAGTGAGGAGTGGGGAGAGGGGAAAGATAAGGACTGTCAGGGAGCAGACAATGAAGGGCCTTTCATGCCGCGTGAAGCAGAAGGGGCTTTCTCCTGCAGAGGATAGGATGTGCAGGAAACATCTGATCCAGTTTCTGTTTTGGAAAGGTCATCTAGCAGGAAGGGGGAGGATGGCTGGAGCTGGGTGATGGAGGAGATAAGGAGACCGGTTAGGAGACAATAACGCAGACCGGACAAGAAACAGCAGGCCAGGATTACGGCTTTAGCAGTGGGAATAGAGAAGACGTACAAATTTCAGATGTCATTTAGTGAAGATGAGGGCGGAAGAACCATGACAGGTGTTTAGATTTCTCTGTTTTACTGACTGTTTGCCCTATGGGAGTTATAAAGAACAAGACAAGCTTCCTGTCCCCAGGAAAGGATGTGTGAGCGTGCCGAGATAGCTAACAGCAAAGGGTGAGGCATTTCCACTGCCAAATGAAGCATTCAGACTGTACGGAAGAGGAGAGAGAAGAGATGGTAAAATCCAGCTCAACTCACGGAAGGATGTGGAACCCACAGCCAAAAAGATGAGCTGGCCTGGGACAAGACAGCCCACACAGCTGGCCATGGCAGCCAGCAAGGATGCTCAAGTGCACAGTATGGTTTATTCGAAAGCAGGAGACAGAGTTAATCAGTGGCTGGACTGTACAAGAAGATGCATGGACAAAATAAGGAAAGGTAGAGATGGAAAAGAGGGTAGGAGATTTAGATGACAAGTTAAGGGGATGGAACTGTATTACCCAGCAGCATTGCCCCAAGTCTGTTCTGTGGGAGGCTTGTGGCCCAGGAGACGTAGGCAGCTGCTTTGCGAAATGATAGGATTGTAGTGACATCACATTTTGAAATAGTTTGGATTGAACTAAGTTAAACAGGTCATTGCTCATGCACTTCTTAGGTACTTTAATAATAATACATATACATATACATATACATATATATATATATATATATAGAGAGAGAGAGAGAGAGAGAGAGAGGATAAAAAGGATCAGAGGTTATAGAAAAATTAAAAGAAAAGATGAAGAGAACAGCACAGGACTGGAATCCATATCTGGGTTCTAGCCCTGGTTTTGCTGTGGTTTGGATGTCTGAACACATGGCGCCAGCATCTTTCTGGGTGAACCTTCAAGCCCTGAATGTGAGAAGGTCTACTAAATGGCTGGATCATTTAGCATCCACATTCCCTTGCTGGGTCAGACTCTCTAAAATTATGCCTTATGTATTTCAAATGCCTCCAACATACCCATAAAGCAATGCAATGGGCTGGGGAGATACCTCGGCACCCTAAGCCCTTGCCTGGCCAGCAC
>NDGN011240569.1:0-10347 GCA_002564285.1 Tympanoctomys barrerae | reverse complement strand
ACACACACACACACACACACACACACACACACGGCCCATTAGGGAAGAAAGCAAATGTGCCAGGAAAAAGTTATATTTCCTAAAGCTGCAGAACATGTACTTGCTGTTATTTCTTTCTCACAGTTGCATGTTGGCAGACAACATCCCAGCTCTGGCAGTCCACACAAGTGTGATAAGTATTTAGGTTAGTGAAATGCATGTCTTTATGGAGAAGTCAGTTGTTATCAGGAATACAAAGCCCCTGGAAATAATTCTTACAAAGTCAAAGAAGTGTGGAAAATTCAATACACAAAAAGTCAATCCTGGTTTTGCCACTGGGTGCTGCTGTCCTAGTTCATGCAAACTCATGGTAAGATGACACAATAGATAATGTTTACATCTGTAAGCAGGATATTCCCCATCGAGGCCAGGGCCACCTCCTCTCATTTGCTTTGTCTTGTCAGATGCTTTTATATGGCCCAAGTGCACACTGCCTGCTGAATTCTGACTCCAGGATTTTGTGGCTCCACGATCTTCGGAAAAGCTCTTGGTTTATGTGCCAAATATTTACCAAGCATCTACTATGAACATAGTAGTCATCTAAAGACTTTGGATAAGTTAGGAAATGAACAAAATGTCAGCTTGTGTGGGGTTTACAAATTGGTTGGTACAAAGAGAAAAAGAGGATAAAAAGAAACATAAATGAGTAGACTGCAGTGGCTTTTAGAAGATGAGCAGCACTACTGGCCAAAGCAGTGTAAGATCAGAGGTAGTGAAAGATGAAACAGAATGGGCAAGGTAACACTCCATTAAGAAAACCATGGTCTGTGCTATCTGGCAGATGGCAGGGGAATAGCATCCCAGGCAAAGTGGGCTTTATGGGCTGCGGTCTAAGGCAGCACACAGTGCCAGAGGCTAGAACACAGTGAGAACACAGTGCCAGAGGCTAGAATGTGCAGGATGGTGGCAACAGGAGCCTCTGACTCACAGGTTAGTGAGGACTGTTACATCTCTCCAAGACAAAAAGAACTTAGGGAAATGCTGGTGTCATATTTCAAGTGGAGATACAACAAGGGCACTTAAGGAAATGCACAGGGCAATCATATAGGGAGGTCCACATGACCATGTGAGGACAGAGTGAGATTTAAAGAGCCTCTTGCCTCTTTCACATTTCTTGATCTGACCCTCCACTCTCTATCCACAACTGGTCACTATGAACCCAAATCTTGCTCTCTCCTCTTGGGCAAAAACCACTCTGGTATATGGTGAGCAGATGCACCCTTTCAGTTGCAGGTTACTCTCTACATGGGTCCTTATCTAACATTTGCACACAGAACACTGGTTCAACCAGCAGGAATAACGGGACTATGTCACCCTAAGAGCATGTGTCCAAATGAATCATAGCATGAGTTTCTGCCTCTTAATTCTCTTTCCTTTGACAGCAGCTTAAAGAGCTTTCCATAAACAGTGTGTACAAATACCATTGTGCATTTGAAAGAACCTGCAAACTCTCATTTGAAATATTTTCTATTTCCATTCATAAAGTGAGGTCCATCGATGGTGGACCTCTACAGTCTTGAAATCCACTTCTGTTCAATTTTTATATTATGCTTCTCCTCATGGGGGTAGCCTGATGTATCTTCTCTATCACTCCTAGCTTATTCTATGTGAATAGGCTAGTTTTATTATACTTATTTTTTAGGCTCTTCCTAGAAAAATGTGGGATATCAATTATAATACACCCTTTTCTGAAACTGTCCTCAGGATGTACCTGTGAAGTCTGTTCAGAAAAGCCCACTACCACACTTCCTTCTCTAGAACACCATTATCTTAGCTACTTTCTCATTGCTGAGACAAAATGCCAGACACCTGAAGTTTAAGGAGGAAAATTTTATTTGGCTCATAGTTTGTAGAGATTTCAGTCCACAATTGGCTAGCTGCAACATAGGGTGGTGTGGCCGAGGGGCATCATAGAGCAGTAGTCCAAGGCAAGCAGGCAGATGAGAGCACATTTAACCTCTGTCTGTTCCTTATATCTGATGCAGGCAACTTGCCAGCACTCATACACTTAGTCCTAGCCAGAACTATGTCAAACCAATTACTGGACTGATTTAGTTATCATATACACTTGATCCCAGCATTACACACTCTACTCCCAGCCACCTCTAAAAAGCCCCCAACCCCCTGACTAATGAGGCTTTGCAGGGACATTGACACAAGCCACAACAACCTTGTCATTCCATCTCTCTTTTCCAGGAGTCTCTTTTCCATGACACAGTGATTTCTGGTGGCTTCAGTTGCCCCGCAGCAGAAGATACTGGGTGATTCTATACAATGTGCTATAGAGAGAGCAAGGGTACATAGAAAGGAAAGACCAAAAGTAGCCTGTGTTCGTGACTACTTCCTGTTTCTTCCTGCTTCTGGGTTCCACACAAAGCCACTAGTTTCTATTACTTACTTCCTAAGTAAGCCCTACTACACCCCATCTGAGCTCAAACTACTTTGGCAGTTTTCTGTTACTTGAAACCAGAGGAGTACCAAGACATAATAGGCCAGATTAATTTGTCCTGCTTTTCTGTGAACGCTCACACTGAATTACAAAATATAAAGCAGGCCTTAGGATCATGGTGCTCAGGTAACAGTAATCCTCTGGCAGAGGGTGTTGTTCTTTTCAAAAAAAAAAAAAACAACTGAGGGGAAATGCAAGTTTTCTGAACTGCTGTAACTGCTGGGCCAGGTGTTGCCTCCTGGTTTGTAAGGGAATACATAAATCAGCAACATGGCCACTTGAAAGAAAAATTCAAGGTGCCCTTCTTGCTTGTTGAGCTACAGCAGCAGAACTATACAGCTCAAATCCTAAAGCAATGGGTTACAACAGGGCCCAGGAAAGAGATGGACTGAGTATGGGAGAAGGCTTTTTTTGAGTTGCCAAGCACTAGGGACCTGTGTGCACTCCTCCATTTCCCCAGATAGGAGGAAAAATCTCTGTGCTTTTGGACTTACACTGCACCAGGAGGGCAGGGTACTCCCAAAGAAATTTCTATCATCCAGGGACGATCTTGTCCGGAAATTCCTTTGTTAAAAGAGTTTGAAGCTTGATATTTTGGCAAGAACTAGCAATTTGAGATGTGAACAGAGAGAAAAGCAAATAATGGAACCTACATTCTTGGAAATTACCTAGCCAATGTAGGCATGTAAAAGAAAAAATGTGAGGGATTGGCTATGCACTTGGGATGGAAACAGGGAAGTTTCACATTTACAGCCCACTTATCTTTACTTGTCTGAGTAAAGGCAGAGGTCATTCAGTCCATCTACAACCCTGATTAGAATACACAACCAGAGAGATGTACTCCAAAGGACTGAGAGGTAACTTGAGTACGGCAGAGGACAGGCAGGAGAAGTGAGTTATCTTTCCATAAATATCAAGGTTTGTAGGAATAAGTGCCTACTGTTTGTGTTAAACAGCTGAGAGGTACAGTGGTTGCTAAAGGAAGCTTTGACAGTTTAATATTCTCAGATGTACAGCTGTTGTGCTAAAGTATCTTGATGCTAAAAAAAACTTTGGGGGGGGGGCTGGGGCGATAGCTCAGTTGAATAAGTGCTTCCCTGGCAAGAGCAAGGGCCTGAGTTCAATCCCCGGCTCCACAATAACAAAACAAAACAAACACACAAGCAAAAAACATTTTAGGGATCATTTAAGAGTTAATACAAATAAAAATTAAAACAGGATTACTCTTTTTAAAGGCGTAAGTAGGACTATCTCATTCAACTTTTCTTTAATATGTATCAGGTACTGTGCCAGGTGCCAGGATGGGAAGGTAAGATTTCTAAGCCAATTTCTAAGAAGCTAGTGGTAGGGGAGGGAGTTGGGACATAAATAAAACCATAGCTCAAGTCCAAGTAATGAGTCTTCTCAGCAACACAGATGAGCTGCCATAGAAACACAAAGAGGATGGTATCACTGTGGAAGTAGAGGCTGGAGTGGGTCAGAGGGGGCTTCCTAAGATGTGATACTGCACTGTACCGTAAACAGAAAGCAAGAGCTTAAGCTAAGATCTTCTTATGCTAAGTGATCAAAGCCTGAAAAAGTATGTCCTTTCTGGAATCTGCAAGAGCTCTTCAAGGCTCCCAGGCAGCAGTCAGGATTCTCCCTGCATGGTTCCCCACCAGCAGTAACAACAGAGATCTTGTTACAAATGCAAATTCTCAGGCAGCCCCAGACCTTGGGCCCAGCAAGCATTGTTCCACTTTACCTCTGAGCCAGTCAGATAAGCAGGGGTTAAATCAGTACACTATATTGTGGATGTCAAAAGGCCACCAAGTCCTGGGACACCAAGTGAAGATTTTAAGCAAAACAACGACAGAGATCAGATTTATATTTTTAGAAGATTCATTTCAGTGGTCCAAAGTATGGACCAAAGGAACTCTGGCTGCAGAACTGAGCCAGGGTAGGAGGTGGCTGCAGCAGTTCTGGGGAGAATAACGCCAGATGAAGAGAGGAGAAGATGAAGACAGATTCGAGAAAATTCCATGAGCCTTGAGGCAGGAAGGAGAGGGACATAAGCTTGGGACAAATGGCCTTCCAACATGCCTGAAACTGAGTCCCAAATAGGTGAGCTCAGGGGACAGGCAATGGGCAAGGAAGTGCTTGGGATGCTCTGGCAACTAAATGGGCCAGAGGAATCCAGGTGCCTGGCCCATCCCTCTGTGTGACATAAAGCACTTGGAATCTGGAAACTGGCCTGGCCTGAGGAACACAGTAAATCCACCAAATAAGGGAGCTTCAGCAAGTCATCTGACCTCTCTATTCCTCAATTTCCAAATCTATACAATGACGATTTGAATTTCTACAAAAACATAAGCTTCATGGAAGCAGGGATTTTTCTGTTTAGTTTATTCATGGCTCATCCTGGGTCCTAAATAATTATGTTGAAGGAAAATTCTGTGGGCAATAAAGAAAGAACACAAGAAAATACCCAAGGTTTTGGGGGATATATTTTATGTGTGGCCACGGATGGAATCCACAGTTTCACTCATGTAGTATGTATGTTTTACCAGTGAGCTACACACCTCAGCCCTCCCTGAGTTTTTGCTTGGGCAACTTGGTAGTATACTAGTATCACATGCAAAGTCACAATATGAGGTACCTGAGGGGGAAAACCAGTTCTATTCATTTTTATTTTTGTGGTGCTAGAGATTGAAAAGATCAGTTTTAGATTTCCACTTTGGACATGCCACCACCAGATGTTACACTGACATGTTAATGTGCTGGAACATATACATAGGAGCTGAGAAGGCTGGACAACAAGGTGCCTCCAAGTCAAGCATAGCTCAGAATTCAGGTCTCACTATAGAACAGCTGCACAATGAAGAACAAATAGTTTAACCTGTTTATCCTCTATTTCTTCCCCTATAAACTAGAAAACAGAAAAATCTATTTCATGGGGTCTACTATAGTCTGAGTGCAAGTAGTGCCCCTCAATATCCACGTGTCAAAAGGTTGCCTCAGAGTGGCACCACTGAGATTTGTGTGCCACTACTGAGATGTGTGTGCCTTCACGAGAAGGCCCTGTAGAAGTCCTTAAGTCACTAGGTGACTGTTTTGCCAGTCAAAGAGCAAGAGACCTGCCAGTCTCCTCCCTGCTCTGCTTCTTGGCTCATGAGGTGAGTGGTTTTGGTTTTTTCCACATGCTCCCAGCATAATATGCCACCCTTATTGCAGGTCTAGAAGATAACCTGATCTTGAATGAAAACTTTAAAAAACATGAGCTAAAATAAACCCTTTCCTTTTGCAAGCTGATGGCCCCAAGTATTTTGTTATAATGTTGTGATGCTGGCTCATACAGCAAAGTGTGACTCAGAACACTATGTGAGAAGCCTATAATGTGCTTAGCAAATGGCCTGGCATACCAATTAAACTTCATAGGCAATTGTTATTATGACTGCTGTCAAGGCAACATGAGTCTGTAATAAAGAAGATCAAGATATTACCCTGGAGAATGCCTGGATTCATAGTGAAGTGTGCAAAGGGAAGCTGAAGAAAAGACTGAAACCAAGAGGGAGAGGTGCCACAAAGCCTGGAGAGTAATCACACACTACCTTAAGTGAAGAAAGTGCTGCTCTGGGAAGCAAAGGATGTGGAACCACAGCTTAATTTTCAGCTTAAAACAATTTAAACTGTAAGACATACAGCATCAAGAAAGCATTAAAGAAAATAATCTTCCTTGATTAGACTTAGTCCCTGACTCTGGAAGCACCATCCACCCCTCCTTGTGTGGCTGGTCAAGATTTAAGATCAGTGAAGGGAAATCACAACACCAGAGGGGAGATCCAGGACTGGACCTGGGTCACCTGAGTTAAGAGTTGATAATATTCTTCACCTTATGTGTGTAACAAAGGGAAAGAATTACACTATGTGTTTCGATGATCAGCAGACTGTCAGAAAACCCAGGTATTGTGCCAAGTTAAACATTAACTGGTGGTATAGTCAAGTCACTGAATCCCTTCAGATGCAAAGGGGCAATGACAGCACTGTCAAACACAAGGAAATCTGTCCACATACTACAAACCCAATGAACCCAGCTGAGGTTCTGGATCCAACAGCAATGCTCTACAGGAGTCGAGCTGAAGAGCTAGAGTCCATGATAATGCCCTCCATGGGTGGAACTGGAAGCCTACAGCTCACAACGTCTCATGCAAGTCTGTATCAAGGATATACACTGGGAAGACCTAAACATCCATTGTGGAAGCTAGAAAGTCTGCATCAGAGAGATGAAGATCTGTACCAGCAGGCTTAGGGATCTGCACTGGAGTCCGGAAGCAATGCTCAAAGTAAGGGCCAGAGCTGCTCCAGAAGAGAACAGCAACCATCCTCAGCAACAGCAAGGACCCAAATTCTTCTGATAATGAGAACAGCTGATTTCTTATCAAGAAAACCAGAGCACTAAGTTTCTCCAGGGCACCAAGCAACAGCCCACCATCTTCCCCTCCAGTTATTTTATACTGCTGACAACAACCCTCAAATGGGCCTGCAACAGCCAGAACCACTGATTCTGTGGTTCAGCTGGACCTTGACCATTAGTTCATCCACTGCAGCATCCATGGCACTGCGCCAGAGTAACCTGTTAACTGGCAGAAGGGCAAAATCTCAGGACTTTATGATTCTTGACCCTTTGTGATATTGTTTTACAGAAAGCAGACTGTTTTCCTCTTCCTCAATCAACTGTTTCCTGTACTCAGTGACTTACTCTGATTTGTCCTACTGTCAGTTCAGTGAGAGTTGAGGAGATACTAATAGGGTTTTGTTGTTGTTCTTGTTTTTTACTAATAGCTACTTGTAGTACTTAAAAAAATGAATATAAATGCTCTCCTTGCCTATATATCTTTTAAACTGTGTTGTCTGTGTTTGTTTTCAACTTACTTTGCTGATGAAATCTATTTTCTTTTTCTTCTTTTTCCAGTGTTGGGATCAAGCTCCAGTCCTTACACATACTAAGCAAACACTATACCAATAAGCTCCAATCTTAATCCCTTTCTTTTCTAAAATACACAATTACTTTTACAGAAAGAAAAGTTTGTTATTAAATGTACTATAGTCTAGTAAGACTGTCTATGTAATCCTTCATTTCAAAAGGTTTTCATTTAACTGTAAATATGAAAACTTCCCAAGAAATAACTGATCTTTCAAGTAAACTTTATTACTTTTCCCTTACTTAGAAATAAATTTTTTAAAATACCAAAAGAATATGATCTCCAGTTCTTCAGACACTACCCACAATGAGCTGAATGGCTAACGTGTTGCTACAGCCTATGTATATACAATCCCCATATTCAGATCCAGAGTATGCTGATTTCTAGCTAGAATTCAGAATACTACTGTACAATGAGTATTTATTGATAGCACTTGTAACAAAAGCATTCAATAAATCTTCTTGGAGAACTTCAAGTTTATAAGAAAATAGAGACTGTAATTCCCCCCAGTGGGACATTTGAAATGTCAGACCTTGAGGGAAAATGTGTTGATTCTCAGAAACATCCTTCTTAATAGCTACCACAAGCTACAATTCTGGTCAAATCAAACAATGACAAAAGGAACACTGACAATTGTATTCATGTCAAGTTCTTTCTTTACAGTTCCATATTCAGAATTAAAATCCCCTTAATATTTTTACTGGACTGATGTCATCCCTATGATCCTTTACATTCAATTGAAACCTAAAAGATCTTGCGATGACTCAGTATATATAAAGAACACCAAAGAGATCCAGGAGCAAGAAGCTCCTGAAGCAATTAGTCTTTTGTTGTGGATGACAAATGATCGCCACATAAAAAGCTTCATGCACTAGACATTGTTGATGGTTCCTACTGGCTCAGTGACTCACAAAGGAGGAGGAGTATATGTTCCATTCAGTTTTTCCTCTTTCCAACTTTTCATACCACTATAAAAAGGAAAGGATTCCTTTCAATCAAGAACATGAACATTGCATACAGATGTGAACCACTGGCTCAACACAGAACTCACATAAGCCATCAAATACCAACCTGCTCTCTCTAGTGAGGCAAGGGAAATGGGTTGTGACAAATCAGTCCTTTCTATATATGTCTCCTACATAAAAGTTTATTATACACTCTTAGAAATTAATCTGCATCTAGGACAAGGTGAAGCCATACATCCACAATTCCAAGATGGAAGGCTGAGTTTTAAACAGGACTGCCTTGAAAACTATCCATGTGGGCATACTCTGGAATTTTTCTTTTCTATTAGAATTATTTCAAAGAGCCTCATGATGAAGAACAGCATGAGGGATATGAATAAGCCATACTTATTTCCTCTGGTTCAAAGATGTCTGTAACTTTTTGCTCTGAATAGAAGCAACATGTTACAAAGTGATTTGAAGATAGAAAACAATATACTAAAGACCAGAATGCTTCTGAAATGACTTGATTCTGAGGAATGAAAGCATCCATATGGAAGTAAAAATTAAATCATTAAAGATTAAGATCAATGGATGTCTCCTCAAAATAAAGAGAAGAGAGACTATATGAAATATATATACACAGATAGCAACACAATCAAATATCCAAGAACTTGAGGGACAAATCTTGGTTCAAATCTGGCCCCAGCATTTCTTGCATGCAACCCTGAGCAAGCTGACACTCAATATTCTTAATTACAAATTGAGATAGTAATACCTTTCACGTAGGACAGATGTGAAAACTGCTGGGTTAAGGTATACATTTTGTCTAAAGAGGCACTTAATGAACACATTATTTCAATTAAAAATCTAAAGAAAAAGGCCTGGAAACACTTTCAGATCACAGAACTAAACTATCACATCATGTATCTTACTCAATTAATCTACCCATTTTTTGTCAGAATGCTGAGTTTATGCTGTGGGGGAAAAGATTATAAAGGATTTTAAATCTTTCTTTTTATTTCTGCAAGAAATTTCTTTTCACTCCCAATATAAGATTTCATTTAAAGCTTTTAACCAGAGAGGGTCTTCATGGGAAAGTAAACCATTCACAGAATATATTGGGTTCATACTAATTTAGAGTGGTACATAATGTTTATGAAAAACAAGCTGGCTGCAAGCCCTGTTTACTCTTGAGCAACAGCCAGCAGGGAAGATTCCTGCAGTGTGATTAGTGAGAGAGGAGACCCTGGGTAATTAATTAGTGCTTCCCATCAATCCTATCAGTAGCTTTCTGCCAGTAACATAAATATGCCACTTGATTTTAACTTTCCCATTAAAAAAACTGCCTTCCATGTGAACATGAAGCACTTTAAATATTGAAGAAAGGTTTTCTCAAAATCTCCTTTAAGATAAATTCTGCTTCCTTTGACAAACATTTTAGTTCTACTAAATGGCAGGCAAGATGGGAAAGCACCTAAATAAGGAAGTTTGCCTCAAATTTTCTTGAGTGCTAAATTATGCCAAACTCATTCCAAAGGCCCTCTAAGTATCTGATACTCAAGACAAAATTTTGCTTATGGACTGTTATATGAACTAGACATTCATCAATCTTGAAAGTCATAAAAACTCATTCCTTTTGACTATAGGCCTCCTTAAATGTTTAGTAACCTGTTTTTGTAATTTTCTAGATTTTTCTGGTATGAATTTTCAAAAAGGTGTTGTTCTGACATAGGGGTTGGTAAGGCTAGATCTGCTGTTTCTATAACTGCAAGGGCAGTTCTCTGGTATCTACTACTACGTCAGTTAGGCTGATTAAATTAGATTAGAAAGAAAAAAGAAAAACTTAATTAAATTAAATCAGTTCCTTTAAATTAGGTCTACCTTTAGATAGCTAATTTGTGTGAACATAAAACTGGTCCTGCTCTTCTCTAAATCTCATTAGTCAAGATCA
>NDGN011240544.1:0-12128 GCA_002564285.1 Tympanoctomys barrerae | reverse complement strand
CGCGTGGTGGCGCACGCCTGTAATCCCAGCACGCGTGGTGGCGCACGCCTGTAATCCCAGCACACGTGGTGGCGCACGCCTGTAATCCCAGCACGCGTGGTGGCGCACACCTGTAATCCCAGCACGCAGGGCTAAGGCAGTGGGCCCGCCCTGAGTTAGAGGCCAGCCTGGGCTACATGGTGAGACTTTATCACAAAAATAAGCCCGGAAGCAGCCAGCTCCTAGGAGGCTCTGTGGACTACTTCCATCCCTGCCACCCCGTGCACGCGTGGGCACCTTGGTACTGGGTGGGCTGTGTCTGCTGCCCCTGTGCCGCTAACCAAAGCCACTGTTTGTGTACTCTCCGCTTTCCCATTCTGGCTGCTGTTCACGCTGATAGCTGGGCATCAGCTCCTTTGCCTCCGAGGTGTCTGTCCACTGTGTGTCCATGGTGCTTGGGCCCTTTGGTCATTCCCATTGTGCTGCTGCAGCCGCCTACATGTGCCTATGGGTGGGCCCAGTGCTCATTGGCACAGAGGATTTTAATCTGGATGCATTTGAGAAAAGAAATCTTGGGGGAGAAAATGATAAGTTAGACTTGAGATGCTGTGTGGAGGCCTCGCCTGTGGGCCCATTGGGAGAGCAGGTGGGCTTGTCCTGGAAGGGTAGCGGGCTAGCCGTTCTCCATCCTAGAGTCTGAGGCCAACTCAACCAGATTCCACAGTCCTTCTTGGATCTTCCAGCAGGGGGCACTCTCACCCCCAGCCTGTCCCAGGGGCTGCCTGCCTTGAGTCTGGGCCTCTTAACGCTCCTCTGATCCTGTCTCATGGATAAGGCTGTAGGTCTTCTAAGGACAAAGGCCTCTGTCCCCTTCACTGTCCCCAGCACAGCTGGCACTCAATGCAGTAAGACAAGTTGTGTCAGTGTCACAGTGGGTGACAAGGACAGTGAAGGGGCCCTTTTCACCCTCCTGTGATCTGACCAGCCAGCCCGCCACATGGCTGCTGACAACGGTGGGCCAAGACAAGTGACAGCACAATCCCTGATCCCACAGGGTGGCACCAGCTCACACAGGGCCTGCCTGTATTGTAGGAGAGCATGCCAGCCCAATGCCCAAGAAAGAGTTCAGGAGAGGAGAACTGTTGCGGCCCGTGGCTGCGGAGCTGTCGGACCACAGCTCCATCGTGTATGGACTGAGATGAGGCAGAAGCCGTGCTGGGCAGCAGTGACCAAGCAGAACTGCTCACATATGGTGAATAGGATTTGGACAGAGAGAGTGCCCCAGGGAAAGAGGATGGGAACAGCACCGTCCCCAGGCTCATGGCCCTGTGGCCCTGTCCCGTTAACTAGGCCCCACCTTCTAATAGCCCAGTGGACTACAAGCTCGTTGGTTTGGGGTTAGGTTAGAGCACCCTTGGGATCTAATCGTTCCCCTAGATCCCCTCAGCTGGCCACTGGGGTCATTCTAGATCCAGAACACACGAGAAAGAAACCCAAGCTTAGGACACCCAGTAGTTTATAATAGGGTACAGGCCGGCCTGCCTGACCTTTGCCACAAAAAGTAGCATTATTCTTTGAGCTGATGGGTAGATAATACTCTGAAGACACACTCTCTCAGTTCTCTGCTGTCCCCAGAAAGATCACAGAGAATAAAGAAAGGGGCAGTGGTGTGGTCTGCTGCAGTGGGGTGCAGGGGCTCACTGCCAGGCTGCAGGATGAGGAGAGGTGAGGATGGGAAGGCCAGAATCCATTGGCAGGTCTGCCCCCAGGGCAGCTAGTGACCCTGGTTCAGGTGAGAAGCTTCCCAGTATGTCCCTTTCTCTGTTCAGGAAAGAGCGTTCTGAGCTGGCTTTGGGGTCCCCCTCCGGAGTGTGGAGCAGGGACCGCCTCCACATACAGAGACCCCAGCTTTGTGTTCTGTTCCTGGAGCACACAATTCCAGGGCACACCCAGGTGTGTGTGCTGGGGGATCACCTGGGGAGCGAAGCCCCAGAGCTCTGCGGGGCCGACCTAGGATCAGGCAGGGCTTCCACAGGCCACACGCACGGCAGTGTGCTCATCCCTGAAATCAGCTCTCCTGGTGTCTTCAGTTTGTGGCTGTGGTGCTTGTGGCCCTCCTCGGATCCTGCAGCTCTGGAACAAGAGCTCTGGCCTCACCTTAAAGAAATCCTCTCGCTGCCAGGTGTAGCTGCGGGTGTCGGTCTGCGGCTGCACAGCGCAGCGTGCCAGAGCCATCACCGCGGATGGCAGTGTGGATTTGGGGTCTGGTGGTGAGGAGCAAGAGCTTGCAGTAAGGTCAGGGTGACCTTAGTGGCACGGGGGACACGGGGAGGCCTGCCCAAGGCTCCCGAGGCTGGAGGTCGAGGTCCTCAATGCTCAGCACATCAGTCATCAGCCTTTTTCGCAAACAAGGACCTTAGCTTCTCAGCCTTAATTAATAACTCGTTAACGTGAAATGAATTACCATTCAAGGAGAGATGAAGCCCTCTAGCCCTTTGAGAGAGAATAAGGCAATTTTATACATCGAGCCTCCTTTTGTGCTTCTGGTCTTTTCAGAAGCATTGAGGAGCCCCTGCTCAGTAACCCACAGGGCGGATATTGCTGGATGCTTGTGTAGGAAAACAGGACCGAGGGGCAATGTGAAGTGACCAAGTAGTGAATGACAGTCACCTGGGAGCAGAAGCGAAACTGCCTTCGACTTTGTTGGGGTATGTGTTATATAAGTGATAGAAATGATGAACCCTCGTAATTTGTTTTGAAATCTATCATTAGAAATTCACTGAGTGTTGGACGACTATTGGCTTCTTGCCCGTGGGTTTCCTCAGGGCAGAGCGATGCTGCAGTGCGGCGAGGGCCCAGCCCTGGGCACGCGTGGCCAGAAGCGCGGCAGCCGCTACGCCAGTGTGCCCCCACAGCTGGGGGTAGGGAGAGGAGCGCCCGTGGCAGTAGCGCATTTTCTGAGACTTAGAGGTGAAGGTGGCTGGCTCACTGTTTTCAAGAACTGACGGGGCCACATCGGTCACACATTCCCATTTTCCAAGGGACGCTAGAAACGACAGATTTTTAGATGGAATCTCTCAGATTAAACAACATTTCATCTGCGAACTTGAGCTGGACTCCAGGCCACAAGTGTATATATCTGTCTTAAAATGTTCCTTGAATAATGCTGTTTTCTTAGGCAGGCTGTGATGTGGCCAAAATCGGGTCCTGCTGTTTCTGTATGTTCCCATGACCAGCTGACTTGGATTCTCCCAGCAAGGTGGCAGGAGTGTGTGGTCCTGCTGGGAGGCTCCCTGCCCCTCCCCCCAGGTGTCTGAGCCACGGGCAGAGCTGCGTCACCACCGACCTTGTATGTCCCAGGGCTTGTGCTTCAATTTCACCTCTCAGACTGTGAGGATTTTGCAGACCTGTGGGCATTAGTGTGCGCCCCGTAAGGACCTGGCCCCTCGCGTCTCAGCAGCGTGACGTCTTGTTTCCGACTGCGACCTTGGACCCATACGATGAGGTCTGTCCCAGATCCCTACCTTCTGTGTGTTTCCTGTCTCGAGTTCAGATCAGCTTGCTGTCCTTTGTACATGCTGGTCCTTCTTTCTGGAGTTGGTCTCCATAGTTACTAACAGAGGCGCTCTACCCTTTCTTCCACTCATCAAGGTAGGAGTTGGAGGCTGCTGGGCTGGGTGAGCTGGGGAGCTGCCTTGGGAGGACTGCATGAGGGAGATGGCACAGATGGGTGCTGTGTCCTTGCCCAGCACGGACTGGAAGGGGTGCACATAGCCAGGCGGAGGACGTCCACACCTGAACCCCAGCTATTGGGGAGCTAGGGCAGGAAGATCATGAATTAGAGGCCAGCCTGGGCAACTTAGTGTTGCATCCCCAAGACCTCGGGGATGTTGACCTCTCGGGTCCAGCTGGGCGCCACAGTGAAGAAGGCACCTCCGCCTAGCCTTTCACCTGCATGGCACATGTCTCTGCAGGTAGGAGCAGCGCGTGCCACAGGGGTCACCCTAAAGGGAAATTGCCTCCCTGCTCGCATATGGCTTCTCACCACTCTTTCATTCTTTTTCTTCTTTCCCTTTCCCTTGAAGCCCCTACAAATGTTAGCAGTGCCCTGCACCCTCTGTCTGCTGGGAAGTCATGGGGTGGTAGAGAGCCACTCATGGGCACCACCTGGTACCTGAGCATGGCCCTGATGGAGAGACCTGTGCCGCTGCCATCCCATGGGGGAGAGAAGCACAGGGCACAAGGTGGGCACCAGGGCTGACAGGAGTGGGCCGGCAGGGAGGTGCACAACCAGCCCTAGGGGACTCAGGGCAAGAAGCCGTGGTAGACCCCCGAGTTCATGTCTCCCTACCCTGCTACCCACTGGCTGAGCCTGAAGGAGGCCAGCCAGATGATGCTGGAGCCCCTGGATGCAGCTGCTATCGTGCCCCCGGGTGGGGAGCAGCCCGAGGGGTGCAGTGCAAAGGAGAGAGTGTAACACCCCTGCAAGCTCAAGCCCCAAGCCCCTCCTCGGAATGCTGCCGCCATGAGCACAGATCAGAACAACTCGCCATACCCAGAGGGCAGCTCTGAGGGCTCAGTGGTAGCAGCCAGGGGTACAGGAGCCACTTGCTTGTAGTGCTTTCTCGGGAGCTCCGGAGGGCACCCTGGATGGTGGTGTGTGAAGAGGGTAGCGCCAGACTGAGCCTCGACTGCAGCCCCAGACTCTGCCCTCCCGGCTCCTCTACAGACTGCCAGCGGGCTGCAGGGGCACAAGGTCCAGTCTGGTGGGGGTTGTTGTTGCCTCGTAGTCACCACCTGAGCTCAGCAACAGGCCCACTCAAGCAGCAGTGTGCACCTGGATCCTGGGGTGGCTCAGGAAGCTGGTGCCGGGAGACCCGGGGCGCTGGGGATCCCGCACATTCCCAGGCAGCATCACGGCCTTGTGAGCAGGAGCACCTGTGGCCTGCACGCATCCCCTCTGGCCTTGTTCTGGAGTCAGGCAGACCCACCGATGACCAACTCCTGCAGCACTCAATGCATATATATCCAATCCCCACAATGGCATCAAAGGTTATCTTTGTTTTCCAAGGTGGAGAAATACGTTTTTAGTATGGAAACCCTGTATCTTCATTAATCACAGGATGGTGCCGCAGTCTGCTGTGTTAACAGCTATGACTTCCAGAACGCTGGGACCCGTGGAGGGGCCCTGGCTGCTCCCCTGGGCCTCTGGCATGCTCCTGAAGTTGCATATTCTCCCAAGCCCAGGCCCCATGTCTTCTGAATCAAAATCAGCCTGATCGTGAGACCTCTATTTTTATAAAGCTCCGCAGGAAAGTCTGGTAATTGGCCAGATTTAGGTGCCACTAATGGGCTATGCATTTAAACTTGGTACTGTGAAAGCCTTCCATTGGAAAAATTTACAACTTAATTGGTCCTGAGCTAAAACAATTGGAGGAAAGAGTGTGTAAGAGTGTGTGTGTGTGTGTGTGTGTGTGTGTCCCCGTCCATCCAAGCCCTAATATCTCTGAACTCTTGCACTAGATCCAAGACTGATTCCCAAGCAGCAGGTGTGATTGGCTTGGCTTTCAAAGAAAGCTCATTGTATTTGGGGTCTAAAGTTAGCGTGACCAAGTATTAATTCCGGTCCCTGTTGAACCAGGGACCCACATCATCAGGTGTACAATAGAATCATTTTCATCACAGTGTGCACTAGGAACAAGGTTGTTTTCCTTCCATCCAGTCTCTGCAATGTGCAGAGTGAGCGTCTCTGGTCAGTCTGCACCTCCACAGGCTGCCTCTGGAGACTGTGGCATGTGGTGCGGTGAATGCCACCACCCTCTGGCCCAGACAGCCGACTCCCGTGGGTGAGCTGTGCCATCCCATGGGTGGGCTGGCACAGCGGGGCTCCCAGGCGTGCCCTGCCCTGTGCTGACCCTCTGCCTGGGACTGGCTGGGCCTCTTGTCTTTAGAGGCGGAGACAGGGTCCCGTGTCTCTGGGATTGCTTTGCACACGGCCATCCAGGCTCGTGGGCACCTCTCAGTTAAGCACCACCACAGTTGGCGTCACCGCTCTGCTGGCCTCGGTCGTGTGCTGACCACGTGCTGTGTGATGCATCGTTTGCTGCACAGGCAGGACTGCAGGGGCTTCCAGTGGCCACCACGCCTTGTGCCAGCCTGAGGCCCCGTAGACTTGACTCGCGCTGGCTTCTGTGCTCTGCAGCTCGCCGTGGTGTTCACCCGACTTGTTTATTCCTAGGGAATGTCACTAGTGCGTCTGGGTCTCAGATGGCAAGCGGCGTCAGCCTGGTGTCCTTCAACAGCCGACCGGATGGCATGCACCAGCGCTCCTACTCAGTCTCCAGTGCCGACCAGTGGAGCGAGGCTACGGTCATTGCAAACTCAGCCATCAGCAGTGGTAAGAGGGGGCGCAGCCCCACAGACCGCGGCCACCTCCAGGTCCTCTGTGTAGCTCGGGGCCGGGCGTGGGGCCGGAGCTGCCCAGGCCCTGTGGAGGATGCCTTGGCAGTGGTGCACGTCTCACCTGTCACCTGTGGAGCATTTTGTCTCTGATAAGCCGCCTCGCCCTCTCTCATCTGTTCCTGTCTGGTCAGGGAGCAGACACTTGTCCCCAGTGGACAGATGGAAAGCCAGGGTTCCAGGCGTGCTTGGCCATATGACAGTGGGGCCAAGGAGCAGCATCAGGCATTGCGTGTTGCTGCCCTACATGTGTGACCCGCAGGCCGCCGCTCATGTGCATTTTGTGTTGCAAGGGCTAACTCCTTCTGCTCCTCAGGCTTCTGGGGCTCCTAGCACACCCTCAGAATTCTGGGGCATCCTGATGTCTTCAGTCCCTTGTTCCTGCACATCTTCCATGTTTTGGACAAGTAGCTCCTGTTTTTCGGGTGACAGAGCTGTACACTGGAAATGGCCTTGACGCACGCATGCAAGCATGAGTTATGCAGCGCGGAGGGCACGCCGCCTGCCTGCAGCCCGCGTTGCCGGTAGCGTTTTGTCTATGGCCTGTTCACCGGTATTTAAAGGAATTCCCACTGTTGTATGTAATCTATCAGACAGGGCTTTAGAGCGATTTTAGCATAATTTGTTCTAATTAAAAGATTGAGCATCAGGTCCTCCCCGTAGACCCACCAGCTGCTGCGGCAGGACTTCAGCTTTGGTAAACATCGTCCCCGTTTCTAGCTGCTCCTCAGTGCTCCCAAGCTGTGGCCACATGCGGACCTCAGGGGACAGAACATAAGAGGCCAGGAAGGAGGAGAAGTGGAGTCCTTCATGGGACTCCAGGGGGCGCTGTGCAGGCAGCGCTAAGCTGGAGGCCAGGTGTGCAGGGCAGGACGCTGCCGCTGGTGCTGGGAGACTTCCCCTCCTGCTGGGAGCTGTGTGCAGCTGCCTGAGTGGGCACCACACTGCCGCCCTGCAGAACCTCCTCTCTCAGGCCCTCGCGTCGCTGGGACCCGCTTTCTGCAGGCGCTGCTCACACTGACGTGCACACACACTTATGGAGCACTGAAGTCACCTCAGTGTGAAGGCTGCCTTCAGGTTTTCGAAGCTGAGCATGACCCCACATGGCACCCACAGGCTCCTTGGCCTTATGGAACTAGAGCTACAAACAGAAAACTAGAAACCCAGGCCACTGCCTGCCCCGGCATCTGCCTGCTGAGGGGTGAGCAGGAAAGAGCCCAGCCCAGGTCCAGTCATTTGAGGATCTCTAGTTCATCAAGATCATCCCAAAGAGGATCTCCCTTGAGTGGTAGATCAGCACATGAATTTGTTTTCTAGGCAAAACAGGAGAAAGGCACTGGGCATGGTGACACATGCCTGCAATCCCAGCTCTGGGGGGGCTGAGGCAGGAGGATCGCCAGGAGGTCCAGGCCAGCCTGGGCCCCTACAGAGTTCAGAGCCAGTCTGCACTATGGAGCAAGACCCTGGCTCAAACAAAACAGAATCAGCAAGCAGAAGTCATTCTAAGCGCTGGGGCGACCTGGACAGATCCAGAGAGGGAAAGAGAACATCTTTGGATTTCCCAGGCAGCTGAGGAGCTTCCATGAGGTGAAAGGTCAGTCAGGTGCAGCCGGAAGGAAGCAGGGTGGGGCCGGAGGCCAGAGTCACTGGCTCCACCTTCATCCTGCTTCAGAATGCTGCAGAGATCAAGGATCCAGAAGGACGGAGGAGGGCGCCCAGGAGGCCGTTTCCTCTGCCTTTCATGGGGGTCTTCCTGGTGCCTGAATGTTCTCAAGCTTGTAGTGTGGCCTCCCCAGTATATTTCTGAAAGGGTAAAAGTGACGGCAGGCGCTGACACTGGTGGAGGCTTGTGTGGACTTTTATCTCATTTCTTCTCACAGAGAAATATTCTTGTTGTCATCTTTCCAGTAGGGAGGCCACTATAGCAGGCGTGGATGTCCCTTGCAGGTGGAGCAGCCAGTCAGAGCCAGGACTTGAACTCAGACCACAGCTTTTCCCTCTCATCCGTTGCCCCTGGGAGCTGTTTACAGCCCCACCTTCTCGGGCCGGTTCCAGCCCACTGGATCCAGCAAGTGTGAACCTGAGTATCCACTGCCCGTGCCAGGGGCCCGTGTTAGTTGCATGCCAGCGTTGAGAGCCACCGCTCTAAAATCTGGTCTCCCAAAAAGTGCTCCACAGACCAGGCATCTGGCCTCTTCTGGGACTTTGTAGAAATGGAGCTGCCCGGACTGTACCTGCCACACCCATTGGGCACATCCCTGTGTCCTACCTTTAAGGTGCTTGCTTGTCAGTGACCCACCCCCACCCATTTTTAATGGCTTCGTTGTTGTAGGGTCTGATGGAGAACACCAGTAAAGCATATTTACACACGGATTTCTTTTCTTTTTTTGCGATACTGGAGATCGAACTTGGGACTTCGTACTTGTTGGGCAGGCATTCATGCACTGAGCTGTCTCCTCTGCCTGCTGCATGGGGATTTGAAGACTTCACCTTGACAATGCACGTGCCCTGCAGTGCTTGGCACCCAGGAAGCAAACAGGACTGGCAGCTTTCTCCCATACAAGGTGCAGCTGACTGAAGCCCCCCTGCTGTCCCTCCCACCCTTGTCCATCTTTGGATTTCACAGGCAGAAGGAGCTTCGTCAGCTAGCAGGTTGGGGGAGGCTACCAGCTCCAGCGCCTTCGTGTCCCTACACTGCGGAGCGCGCCTGCCGTTGTCATCCGGGTTCTTAGGAGGCCAGTACTAACGGCAGCTTTATGATTCTGATTCTCTCTGTCCCCACTGCCACCCTAAAGTGAGACCTGGGCTCCAGAGAACTTTTCTTTCACCCCCCACCCAAGTACCCACCGGGGCACTGGCCTTCCAGCAGCTGGGGGCGACTCCTAATTAGATAGATGACTTTGTAGTGGGTGCTCGCCCAGGACACAGGAGGGGCTGGCTAAATTAAGAGGAGAAGGAAAGGCGAATCCATTCTGCGAAATGGAATGCCCCACTGCTTTATGACTATTACTGTTGTAAGGTTTCACATTTAAGTACCTGAGGTTTAAAATTAAACGTCTAATATAATTTGGCGTCGCTAACATGAGCCCCGCATCTGCCCGTAGAGGGAATCCGACAGCTCCGTTCGGGGTTTCAAATTGCTGCCTGTGCTTGCGAGCAGCGCAGAGGGCTGGATCCCCCTCACGCTAAGTGCCACATGCTGCTCGGCGTAATTTTTTAAATGCAGAACATATTCATCTTGCGCTTCTACTGCATTGAAAAGGGCTGCTCCAGTAGTACATGAAAAATTAATTTTTTTACATTTTTTCTCACTCTCCTAAGTGTTTGACAGAAGTAATTTTTGCAGCAAGAGAGAATAAAAACTGGTGGCTGTAAATTCCTGTCCTGGACCCTCTTGTGTAGATTCTTTATGGACCCAGAATTGATCTACATGTCAGATCCTGTTGTGGTTTAAACTGTTTATCACCGTAATGGCAGCAGGGAGCCCGGGAACACCAACTTATAATCCTGGGTGAAAGAAATTGGTGTTTGCAGTCAATGAAGGGGCAGCTTAACTTTATTGATAGATTCAGAACAATTATCTCTGCAACAACTATTGGCTGAGGGTTTTCTTGAATCTTATTGGAAGCCTATAATTTTTTTTCCTGGTTAATCATTTTCTGTACAGGTCGTTTTCTCTGGACGTGGTAGCCAAGCGGTAACTTTCCTGGGGGGGAGCAGGACCCCTGGGGGGCATTTGCAGCACACTGGGTTGTCATAATGATCGTCGAGCCAGCCGGCATTTTAGATGCATCGCACCCTCGCTGGGGGCCCGAGCCGATGCCACAGAACCCGGCCTGTGTCTGCCCAACTTGCTGAGGGTCTGAGGGGGCCAGGCTGCTGCCCCACCCTCCGCAGATGCCAGCCTTGGCTGATGGCCTGAGCTGCCCGTGGTCGCCGTGGCAGCCACACTTCCCTACCTCTCAGCTGTCAGCTTGCTCCGATTGCTCCACCCCGGCTCCGATTGCTTCAGTCCAGCAGTTTATCTTCCGCCTCGCCTCTGGCCGTCACTTGCGATTGCATTTCCTGGTATGATTCTTCAGCCTTGCTCCCTGCTGCCCCCATGGGGCCACCTGCCACTTCCTCCGCAGGTCTGCAAGTGTGTGTGTGCTCCTGTAGGTACACGTTAGGTAGCTCTTTGCCTGTATATCTTCATGCCGCAGTCTGATTATTAGACAGCAGGTCTGAAAGGAAAGCTTGTGGCTTCTTGATGACTCTCAGATGTTCCTTCCCAGGATGGAAATGACTTGCATGGCTGCAGTAACGATGGCTAAGGAAACCCAGGTGCCGGCTTTGCTGGCGGTCTCTCTTCCCTTCCCGTAGAGAAGACCCAAGAAAGGCCTGCAGCCCCGCCTTTGAGACCTCGGGTACAGCAGGCACACCAAAGCCATGGCGTCTGAGGACGCCGACTGCCCTCTCGTCAATTTTGATTTGTGTAGTTGGAACATGTTTTCCTCTCTGGCGGGTATATTGGCAATTTTAGCACCTGACCAGCAGGTGGTGATGGTGCAGCTGTACCAGTCTTGCTCAGGGTGGCTTAGTGTGCAGGCCAGCTTCAATGGGAGGGAGGGGACATCTGTGACATTGCTTTTGCTCACCATCTCGCACACATTCCCTGGGAATCGTTATCCCCGTCTGTTACATTTTCCCAAAGTCTGGGAAACTAGGACCACACTCTTCGTAATTTACCCAAATTCAGACCCAGGGCTTTCTGCTTCCAGCTGAGACTGTTTTCCTTCGGCTCTCTCAGCTCTCTGGTTAGTGCAGGAGAAAGGAATGCTGAGAGCCGAAGCCCAGCGCTGCGAGAATGATTTGCCTTTCCATAAGGCTCGTCTTTCGCGGGTACACAGCACCCTACAGAGAGACGCTTTCTTCTCTTGCAGATCCTGAAATTCCCTTCATCAGTTTCTCCCCTCCCCCAGGGCTTCGTCATCAGCCTTCCACTTAGCCTGGTGTCACCCCCACCCCCCACCCCCGCGCTCTCATCTCCGGGCGCTGGCCACTCCTGTCTCGGCCGCTGGGGGGCCGCGCGGCTCCCTGTGCGAGTGGGCCTAATTAAGAGGCTGACCCCGGCTCCCTTCTCGGCAGAGCCTGCCTTCCCTTCTCAGCATGTGGCCACGGAGAAGGCAGTAGCTTCCCAGGGTAACTGGCCACAGGGGGGAAAGGTGGATTTTTCTTTCCCCTCCTGATCAGAAAGCTGAAACTTTGTACTTTGTCTCCTTGGTTCCTTCCTGCGGGCTATTTCCAGCAGTGGCTGCTGACCCAGGAAAGCAGGACAGTCAGGCACTGCCCAGTTCCTGGAACAGGAAGCAGTGGCTTTCAAGCCTGAAGGCCGCTGATGCTCCGCCTTGCTGGACAGAAACCTAGAAATGGTCTGAAACCAACGGTGGCAGTGATATCGGGTGCTACACGAATGCCTGGTCTTGGGGGCCTGGTGTCTGCGTCGTCGAGCTAGCCAAGTGGCTTCAGGGGTGACTTCTTGTCCCCACCCCTGCCCCTGGGACCTGTGGTGCTACCTGGCCGTCACACTGGGGAGGGGCTTCGCACTTCTGGGATCCGGTGAGAAGTCAGGGCAGCTGCTATGTCCCGCACCAGGCACTGCATCCTCTGGCCTGGAACAGGAGCAGTGAGTCAGGAAAGCTGGCCCAGCC
>NDGN011240531.1:0-11504 GCA_002564285.1 Tympanoctomys barrerae | reverse complement strand
AAAAAAAAAAAAAAAAAAAATGTAATTGATGTCTTTTATGCGTGGCTACTGATCATTTAAGACTTCCTTTTATTTTTGGTATAGGTAATCAAACTCAGGACCTCGAGCTTGCCAGGCAGGCACTGGTCAAATGAGCTATATCCTCCACCCCTAAACCATGCAATTTTCATTTATTTATTTATTTATTTATTTATTTGAGTGAAGAAAATTCAGTTAAGTGCTGTTCTTAAATGGAACAACAGAAGTAAACATGATTTCATTGTACCCTTCTGTGTTCTTGTGATGTTCCTATCAGCAGCTTTCATGGAGTTTAAGAACCAATTAAATGAAATGTGTTAACATGTATGCCTTAGGACAGGAGTGCTTTCCTGGCATTTGACTTATCCATCAGATTGATCTTCCTGTTTTGTCTTAGTTCATCCTTGTGAATGTTAGACACAATGCTTTTCCAATTTAAATTATCCAAAATTCAAAAGGAACTACAGTCTGTTAAACCATCTGAGCCATGGAGAGACCCAGAGGGGCCACAGGAAAGGAGAGAAGGGTGGGAGAGAAGAGAATATCATGGTCAAAATCTGAGGGAGACAGCAGAGGTCATCAAGACCTTGTGCTGGTGGAATAAAGAAAAAGGTGATTCTCTTGCTACAGATTCTCTTGCTTCAAGTATATGGGGGAGGAGACATTTTGAACTACTTCTTTTTGCCTGGGGGTCAACATAAAAGGGCAAAGGATTACTCAGTCAGCCAAGGCTTAGTTACGGCCAGCTCTGTAACTCTGCCTCTGGAGAGCAGCAGCTATGCTCTGGGTAACATGGAAGCTTGAGAAAACAGAGACGAGGGTCCGAATTTGGCCCTGTGCTTTGCTACCACTCCTGATTGTGATTAGTTTGTTCAGTTTTATAGCATCTGTGAAACAGACTATTTTATCCTCCTGGCAAGTTGAGGCAATGTAACATTCTTTTAGTATCCACTAATCATGTAGATAGGATAAAATATTCTGGAAGTTCAAAAGAAAATATGTGCTAGGGAGATGCCTAGTGCTGTTTGCTGAGATTTATTTTCTTTGTAAAATGTCAGTGTCTGTTGCCTTTCCTGTAGGTAGCCCTCCTGCTTCCTTGTCGCCTGAGTCCTTCAGTGTCTTAGGTCGGACTGCATCTGTTCCCGCAGAGCTTTCCCTTCCTGCAGCAGAAAGCTGGTTTGTTTGGCTGACAGATGGGGTTCCCGCTTTGGCCTAGAAGCGCCTAGTTAAAGGGTTTCTGTTTGAAGCCTGCAGGTGAAGCCCGACTCCACACAGACCCCTGCTTCTAAAGTTCCCTTCATGGCCACGTAAAGCAGTAAGGAAGTTTTTAATTGACATTGTCTACTGTTAAGAGGGCATAGTGTGGACATCTTTTGAGAAGGCTTACTTTATCTTTCTGTGAAATGTCAAGCTCTCAATGCATTGGATAATGCAGTGTGTTGCCTTCGGAGAGGAGTGGTACCTTAGAATTGTCGTTTATTTCTTAAAATCTTGGTGCATTTTGGCATCTCAAAAGCAACACTCGCCCAAATGCTGTCACAATCTTCAACCAAAGCTTAAACTGTTTGAGGGATGGGTGTAGTTAAAAAACAGTATTTAATGCCCAAAACACATCAAATTTAGGTGAAGAGAATGCATTCTGCATAATGCCTGGAGAGGTCTCGTATGGTGTGGTTACCTAGCAACAAGTGGAAACTGTATGAAAATGAGGTGCTTATCTGTTGTTGAAGTGGGTGCAATGAAACTTATTACGCCAGCCTGTTTTGCTTGGCATGTTATTAAAATCACAGCTAATGTGGAAAGAACTGGAGCCTGTTCCCATTCGATACAGAGGCAGTGTTAAAGGCAGCTACTGTAAAATGCCAGTGCTTTGATCAGTAAAATGGAAACTTGCAGCCCTGTAAATACTCAGCATTGAGATGGTACAATTTGGTTTATATTATCAAAGATTTATTAATAATAAAAACAGACAGATCTGTAGTGGTGACTTAAGCTGCCAGTTATTTAGATTTTTAAAAAAATTCAGGGAGCCATTTACAGTTTTGTCCGCGATAATAGCTTGGTGCAGCTCTGCTCTCATAGCCAAATTATATTTAATTATTTTCTGAGCTTATTGATGAATTCTAACCACAGCCTTTATAGTTGGGTTTTTTTTTTTAATTTACAGAACTGTGATGCATTGTCATTATCCTGAAAGATTCTATTTTTATTTAGTAAGTTTAAAATAAGCTGCAGATCTTTTATTCTGTAGCTGTTATATATTTTGATAGAAGTAGAAAGCTTCTTATCCTTAGTGTGTCATTAGGTCTTGTTGCTGCTGCTGTCGTCTGTTTTACTGCAGGCCTGTCCTACCACTTCCTGGAGGTCTTTTTCCTACACAACAAAAGCAGAGAATCAAACTGAGAATGCTACCAAAATATCCTCTTTGGTTTCCTGTGATCCTAACATGAGATAGCACCAGTTATCCCAGAGAAGAAGAAAAGTTTAAGTACTTTATGTGCCCATCAAACACTGGAGGTGACACAGAGAAATCTGGCACATGGGACCCAGCCGTGCTGGTTGTTATCCCGAGACTACTTGTGGGGCTTTGGAATGTGTTTATGTGTAGCAGATGGAGCTATTAGTTAGCTGGGCTATCTTGAAGAATTGCTTTCCCAGGTAATCAGCTCTGCTCATTTACGATGTCGTTTCTCCACCTCGATATGTCAGTTCAAGAAGCAGGAATGATTAATCGCTGCGACTGGACAGTGTGCTAGAATAACTCTGTGAGGGGAACCAGCCCCTGGTGCTCCTGCACAACAGGGACTTGAGAGTGCTGTGAGGCAGAGCAAACAAGATGGGAACGATGACCAAGATGCTTCCTGAAGCTTACTTGTCAGTATATAGAGTTGCTGTGGCAACCTGAAGATTTGCAATTCATAGGAAGAGTAGAGCGAGACAAAACCTTAAGTCATGGCTGTCATTACAGTGCAATGGGTGCCACCAACACCTGGCAACCTCTATTACTTCAACTTGTTTCTTTTCACGCTTGGAGGAATAAAATGCATAAAGGATTAATATGCATAGTAAACCTCTTGGTAAAATATGTATGTGTTCTGCATTTCAGATGAGTAAAATCTTTAAGAGTTCGCTTCTACTTACACCAATAGTAGATAATAATGTTCAAAGTGAGATTTCTGTCATACTCTTAACAGAGGAAGAATGGAGATGGAAGGATAAAGATGCTGCATTGTTTTTCAAATTTAAAAAAGGGGAGGCAGATTGCAATGTATTTTAAAAATTGTCCCTCCTAGAAATGCTCAGAATGTACTGCTCAATATGAATAGGAACAAGAAAATAAAGTTCTCGGCTTTGTTAGGTCTAAATGTAAAATCTTTTCCATCTCCCCTTGTGAAGTATGGGTACTTTCAGTTTATTCGGGTTTATAACCCATAAAGATAAATACTGATAATGTACAGTTGAAGGTTTTCTTTTGGGTGGGAGGTTGGTGGCAGAATCCAACAAAACTGTTGCTAAATATGGTAACATTATTTATGTATGTTCTGTAATTTCCCATTTAATGGAAAGCTGGGATTTCCAGCATCACACTGATGTCACAATTGTCTTCCTCAGGTGTCAACTTCAATGTTGGAAGTGGATGGGTACATAAATAAAGATACACTTATGTTTTAGCCAGTTGTTGCTATGGCTTAGCTCTTGTATTTGCTGTATGAACAATGTAAAACATTTTTTTTGGGGAAAAACAAATCATTTGCAGCATTTTCTGTTACTTTAGTGTACTTAGTAACCTTTTTTTTTTCTTTTCTTTCTTTCTTTTTTTTTTTTTTGCTGTAGAAGAAGATGTTTTCCAAGTATGTTTTAAAAACGGTTCAACTGAACTTTGCCTGGGATTTCCTTTTGAAAATCTGTTTCCGATTGTCAGAAAAATATGTAATTGCAATAAAACCATAGCTAGCAGTCAATGTCCTGACAGGTGCATTACATCTAGAATTAAATTTAAAGAACTGATGTGTCAAAAACACATTAAATATTTAATATTAAAGAGCAGATTACAGTTTTTCTGCTCATCTTTTTGGAGGGTAGAGCAAACTGACTGTACTATTGTAAAGAGTTGCACCTGTAAAAAGGCCGATTTGATGTAAACCAGGATCCGGAAATCTAGGTTGTGGCTGAAGGGATGAGAAAACAAATAGCAGCTTCCACAGCTGCCTTGCTAGCTTAGCTGCCATGTTGTCCCTGTTGAGAAGGGAAGGCTTTTGATTGGTGCATTGCAGCCCACTGCTGCACTGGGCATTTCCTCAAACCAGTATAGGGTTGTAATTGGAGATGATCTTCTTGAAGATGGAGCCTTTTATTTTTGTGGCTTTCTGGGGAGCTGTAATGCCTTCCTGCTTTTCCTTTTAATCAGATATTTGAGAGCTGCAGCTTCAGGTCAAATGAGCGTATTCACACCTGATTTTTATGGTAGTTTCAGTAACTGGAGTATTATGTTCAAACAGAAAAGTATCTTGAATCGTCCCCTTTTAGTAAATGGTCTGCCTGAGAGCAACATTTGCCAGCATTTGGTAGGTTTGAGAGGAGGCACTGACACCTATAATTTGTAACTCAGTTAAAATTGTTTACTTTGCCTGGACACACCTGTGGACAAGAAGAAAGCAGCTAATTTTAAGTTTAGCTGCATAATTTTACTAGTATAGCCAGATGTCCTTTAATTTATTTCCTAGGAAACTAGCCACCGTAGCAAGATTTTAACTGTAATTGCTTAATTCTAGTAAAGAGACCCATGAATAGGCTGGAAGAATACCCTAAGGGGGAGACACTTGTGTGTATGTGACAAAGCACTGATTTTGGGTTCACATAATTATTGTACAGAAACATTTAAAATGGTGATCTATTAAGGCTTATCTGTTGAGACACGATCCCTTTTGTATCTGGCAGGCCTCATGCAACAAATTTCCTTTCTTTTAAGTGATCTCTGAAGCTGTCAAGTTCACTTGAGTGAACCGCGCTTGAGGGAACTGTACAATTTTCTCTGGCAATGGCATGCTGCTGATGACATATTTTTAGAATTAGCTTTTTCTCTCCCCCACCCTTCTAGAAACTGAACTTTTATTTAAGCTCCCTGCTGTTAACATTGGAAAGAAAGTTTCCCTTGCCAATGTTTGCCCAAATGGAAGAAAATGTTTGCATTTTGTATGCAGTGTTCATAAACTTGATGAGTCTAACAGTTTGGCACCGCTGGTAAGCGCGTCTGCTTGGAGTTCTGAAGGGCAGACGGAAAAGTGTCGTGAAGCACTGCAGCTACTCCGAAAAGGTACGGCAGAGCTGCCTTATTTACAAAAATGGCGGGTCAGGAATTGAGAATTTACTTTCCTGAGTGGTCCAAAGGTCCTTTCTTAAGATGTGGAGCTCAAGTTGGTCAAACAACGGTGAACAGAAGACCATTTCCTCCCTTATTCACTTGGATAAAGTTAGCATAAACCCTGGATTGATCTGATTTCTCCAGGCAGAAAGATTTTAGTAAGGCTGTTTGACCCTCACTTTCTGTGCTTTGGTTTTAATTGGAGGATCTTGCTAAATTTGCGAGGGCCTTTAAACCTTTCATTCTAGGAACTGGTGCCACCAACTTAACCTGCAATATTTTATAGATTCAATGTGGAAAAAAAAACCATTGCAGTTTCATTTAACATAAAGTCAAATTTTGTGTATGTGAGGGGCAGGGTCAAGGAATGAGGGCTTAAAAAAATTTCCCAGCACAAGTGAAAATGTACTATTGGACAGTACTATGAAAGTAGCAGGGAATTAATTAGTAAGTGTGTGGCAAGTGACATGGACACAAATCCAAGCAAAAGTGATTTGTTCCAAAAACCTGTGTAAGGCAGTTTAAGAAGATGCACTTTTCTTTGGCCCCTATCCTATAGCTGCACTGAGTCAGGTAAATGAAACTGCTTTGGCTTTGTGCATCATTAGTAAGCCAAGAAGAACACGGCATGGGTCATTAAGATTTACAGCTCAAATGTAAATAATTCAGGACCCACAAACAATAATTAAAAAACCAACTGTGACACTGCATGGAGTCTGGTCCTCAGGGCCCTTTTGAGTGGGAACCTCACCCGTTTTGGCTGGAGACCTGTCCATCTGGGTACAGATGGTTGTAAGAGCTTTTTAATGACCTTTTCTAATGCTGGTGAATGTGTCTTTGGACACCATCATAACCAGTGGATGAAGAGGGTAGAAACAGCAGGATGGTGGCAGCTGAGGAATTAAATGTCCTGAATTTGTTAGACATCTGCAGAAACATGCAATTTGTTGGGCAGGAAATTGTAAACAAAACAGACTGAGTCAATTACCAATACACCTGTGACACCCCAGGATGCCAGCTCTAGTAGTATAATGGCAACTTTCAAAGTCCATACCCCCTGGAGCAACCTGTTGAATATTGCAAGAGTGCCAGCACAATTGGAGGCTTCCTTTGCCCATGGGACCAGAGCTTGGCTGACAGCTCCAGCCAGCTGAGGAGCAAGAGGAAGAGGAAGTTACAGTGAGCATAAGGAAGTCAGTATAAGGTTCCTGCTTTTGCTTATCACTTTGATTATGATCGCCTGTGTGGTCACGTTTTTCTATGATACTTTATACCCATTGCTCTAAATTTGGGCACAATACATGTTTCAGGTAGTTTAAAGAACCAAAGAGATATAATGTGCTTAGGGAATTAGGTCAAGAGGGTGTACTTTAGTGGTTGTACTGTAGGACCCTGGGCATGTACATTTGTAAAGAATATCTCCAGATAACTGATACATACAAACAGTTGAGAAATAGTCTCATGAGTGTCTCAAGGTATCTCTGGAAAGTCAGAAGTTCTGGAGCAGCCATGGGAAGACTCAAACTGAAGTTGGTGATCTAGACAACAGCGCATTACTCAAGTAGCTATCATTCAGGACTTGGGCATGGTGGAGATAAGAGCTGTTAAGGACAAAAACATGTTCCCTTGATGAATCTCTATGGATGAGCCAACTGACTGACTTTGGGTTTGGACATCAGCCACTTCTTGATTCTAGCATCTGTTCCAGGCTCTGGATCTTGCCATTTAAGGTCCATTCTGTCATCATGTTCACTCAGTTTAACTAATCAGATTATTGAGTCTCAGGGGCTCATTTTCAGGTTCATGGTCAAAGATTTCTTAATCCTCTGGAGGATTCAGTTAATTTCCTACTTTAAAAGACCAGATGGGGTATTGGCTTTATGAACCTGAACACACAGCCTTCATTAACTGGGAGATTTTTGCAAACTGGAGATCTGTGATGATTGTAATTTATAATTATGTATAGTAAGAGTTTAAGAACTCAAAAGTGATGTCTGTTATGATGTATTTCTTGAAGGAAAGGAAGAAGCAGTCAAGGATTCCCAAGAAACCTTTCTTTTCATTGGTATTAAGGGAGAGGATAAAAGGAGAAATGCTCTCTAAAGTTATTTGTGTGTTTCAGAGGTTGAGAGATTAAACATTATTGTAAGAGAGGAACAGATAAAAGATCATCTGTGAAGGAAAGAGGCCACGGTTAGGAAATACTTAGGGTCTGGAGAAATCAGAAATATCCTGTGAACTGTGTAAGGTGACTGAAAAGAGAAGAAAATTCTACGTATAAAATTTTTCTAAAGGGACCTTTCTGGAAATACAGTATGCTGTCAGCCACAGACTACAGCAACATTAGAGAACTGGTTTACTTTTTGTTAATACATTCACATTTTCACCCCTGATCTTGTCTCATCTTAAAAAAAAAAAAATGTGCATTCATTTACAAGACCTAGCTAAGAGCATGGTCTTCTTTTCTTCCCTCTGTAATATTTGTATTCTGATTTAATGGGCTCCTGAATCTTTTATCTTTAGTGCATTATGATGTTGTATAGTTTATGTAAATATTTGTCTTGAGGTGCTTTAAGTACTTGCTCCTGTAAAGTCTCACATTTGAATTGTTTTATGGCAGTCATTCTGTTTAAATTAAACCCTAATCTCTTCAATCCTATTGTCAAGGCCTCACTCTTGGCTTGGGTTTAATGGGGATGAAATTTGGTTAGTTCCTTTATGTGGTATATGTAACTTGATTTTCCAGGTAGTGATAAACATTGGGGCTTGGGCTTCAGGCTCTTTGACATTAATATGTAAAAATCTTGATTTCAAATGTGAGACAATTTGACATTTTAGGCTTAGTACAATTTTGCAGCAAGATTTTTTTAAAAAACAAATATGTAAGATGGAATTTTTGGTTCTGGTATTACAGTGGATCTTAGTTGAAACAAACCCCTTCCTGGTGGCTCATGCTTTCCTGAGGCTAACAGAATTCTTTGGAAGCCTAGAAGGGTAGTATTTTGATAATTTACCTCTCAGTTCTAGTGTTCTGCAGGATTTTTCTAAATATAGCCACCTTGCCTGTAAATAGATCACACAAGGCAGTAGACTAGTAGACTGTTCTTGTTAAGGGTAATGATCCTAACTACTTGGGTGTTCCACTCCCCTTACACCCTCGGGCTGCACCATTAGAGAAGTTTCATTTTCTTCTGTTGGATTACCAGAACATACAGAACGTAACCACTGAGCTACATGTGACCTTTGCATTCCAGGATGGGAATTGTTTTCCCCTGGTGTTTTTCTAGAAAGGGCTTTTAACGTTTAAAGAGCAGGCAAGGAATGGGGCAAACTTTTAATTGAAGTTCAATTCTTTTGTAACTCATCAATATTGCTTCTTTTGCACTTCAGAATTAGGTATTATAAGGCGGCGACCTAGCGCAGCGGTTTCCGCGCCGGGCTGGAGAATTAGGTATTATACCATAACCTAGTAAGTGTAAAGGCAGCATCTTTTCACTGCAGATATTTCCTGCATTAAAAAGACCTAATCTGTTAAAATGTTATTTCTATCAGGGATGATATAGTTATTTTAGCATCATAATGAATTACTTTGTAAAGATTCACCTCAACTTTCCTATAAACAGTGAGCTCCTTTAGTCATGTGATCCATGATTCAATTAAAAATGTTTTGATTTGCATTTAACTTCTCAGGAATTAACTGTCAAGGTGGTATCACAGTTTAATGAGCTGCTGGGAGAAATTGTGTAGTCTGTAGCCAGACAGTTTTCAAGCGAGTTGAAGTCTATTTTCCCCTGGATAGTTAAAGAGAGATAGGCATTGGAATATATTTTTTTCCTAAATGTTTTTTCTTATGTTTCTATAAAGCCATCTCTACTTACATTTTGAATTATTTTATTTACATTTAATTATTTTACGTCTTTTATTAACATTCATCTCAAAAGCCTTTCAATTCATTGAAAATGCTTTTTCTATATTGTTTTAGAAACTTTTCTGCTTTTCATCTCTGCTCTCGAATTAAATTGAATTCCCCATGGCTGACATGATTCAGTCTAAACAGTAATTATTTGAATAGTTCAAAAAAGTCAAAATATTGAACTACTTCTTTTTTTTTTTTTGCGCTGAGGATTGAACCTAGGGGTTTGAGTATGCTCTACCATTGAATTATCCTGCTAACCTAGTTTTCTTTCTTTTTAAGCTGGTCACATCTTGCTGCTTGCTTGAGTTTTTAGATGAGAACAAACAACCTCAGCTCCACCCCTGTGTCTGTAATCCTTGCAGTTCACCATCATGAGACTAGTCTTTGGTTATGGTCTTTGACATTAAATTACACAGTTAGCACTCTGGCTGTATGTGAAATGTAAAAATAAGCCATCTCAGTTTGTGTACAACAGAATACAGTACTCGAATACCAAAGCACCAGATGAATTTAAATTGTGTGGTGTGCTTTATCTGTGATTGTTGGCTCTGTCTCTGCTGCTTAAATACTGATAAGGAGGTTCTACAAGAATACTAGATGTGATGTGTGCTACTTGAGTTTACTGTTACCCAGCAGATTTATTCATTCTGTGTTTACAATCTGAGCAGTTCGCTTCCTATCAGGGTTTAGTGATTCTGATGAGTAAAAATAGAAATATATTGTTTCATATATTTTCACTCTGGAGATTTAATACTAGAAAGCAGCAGACAATTGGCCAAAGAGGCACAGCTTTGAATATGATTCCTGCTTTTCATAAAAATGTGTCTTTGATTATCACTTCATAAACCCATGACCTGGAGCTAAAATCTTCTGTCAGTGTCTTCAGTGGAGTTGTATATTAATGGTGTGACTTGGCATTATCAGCAGAAGAGCTGTGCCACTGTAGTGTTTAAACTGCTTGCTAGACATGGCAGCTGGTATAGTAGATAATAATGTATTGAAGGTCTTCACAAACCTCCTAGTGCTTTTTTACCACTATTTGTGTTTTGGGGCTTCTTTCATGTGAGCACGAAAGGAGTGGGATAAACCATACACAGGGAGGCAAAGAGAAGGGCTTCGGCCAAGAACCACTCTGTTTTTTCTTTCATGTTGTTTCTTCCATGAAACCAGCCCTGTTTATTCTCATTTGGAATCAAATTCCTAGAATTTTATTTGTTTCTTCTTTTGCACAAATCTTATGCCCTATTTATCTGTCTTGCATGCTCACTGATTTTTGTGTGTACTTTTTCTTACAACTTTTAGAAACTCTTAACTCAGGCAGATTATTTAAAACAGATATCGATATTTAGGTTTTAGCTGTGTTCATAGCATCAAGCAGGTGCAACAAATAACCAATATGTAATATATGAATAAAGAATACTTGGTGAAAGTAGCCATTTAGAGGGAAATGAAGATGATGACTTTAAGAATAGCATTTGGTTAGCTATTCCAGGTGGGAAATCGCTCTCACGTGTGTTTTCTCATTTTGTCTCACATGTGTTATCTTATAACAGTACTGTGAGATGCAGGGAATAGTCTACTTTCCAGGTGTGAAAAATATCTGAGAGAGGTTAAGAGATTTTCTCAGTGTCACTGCAGCTACTGTGTGATTCAACTGGGATTTGAAACCATTTTTCAGATTCAAACCTTTTCCTTCATTAGACTGTGCAGTTAGAAGAGATGCTATACTCTCTCATCCAGGTCTCAAGTTGTAGTTCTTTTTAAAATGCAGATCCTATAAAAAAGGAAATCCTCCTTATTAGAGGATAACTAATGCCTAGAAAAGGTCACCTAAGCCGCTCCACTTACAGCAGACACCAGAATTTCATAGTCAATGGAGATAAAGATTTGATTGAATTTTATCATGAAAAGTGAAACTAAAAGTGAGGAATTTTTTTTATATTTGACATGTAAACTGTAATTGCATCTGTGTGCTAATTCTTAGAGTAAGCAGAGAATCAAGGGTTGATTGTTTTCTGCAATTTTTCTGAACAAAGTTGAATGATGGATTGACATCGTGTCTCATCTTAGGGCTTAGGATAAATCCACACCCTTGTAGATTTTCCTTTTGGGCCATAATTTGGTTTGATTTTGCTGATACTCATTTTTTTTTATTTTTTTGGTTCAGTTACTACTTTCATTGATCACGTGAAATTCTACAGCTTGGTA
>NDGN011240522.1:0-10515 GCA_002564285.1 Tympanoctomys barrerae | reverse complement strand
AAATGGAATTATATATAAAATGGAATATATGTATATATGTATATATATATACATATATACACATATATATGGTATGTATCAGTTAATATTATTCAGCTATGAGAGTGATGAGGTACTCACGCAGACCCAAAGTACATGAGTCCTGACCGTGCTAAGGGAAAGTCACTACACAGTAACAGCTTCTGTCTGCGTAATCCCATTGCTATGAACCCATCCCGAATAGGTTTGTCCACGGAGAAGGAAGACGGCTAGGGACTGAGGCTGCCAGGGACTGGGGAATGGGGAACAGGAAGTGTGCTGAATGGGTGCTCATTATTTTTCCAGTGCTTAAAATATTTTGGAACTAGATAGAGGTGTGATTGAAGAGCATTGTGAAAATGATAAATGTGACCAAATTGGTCATCCTAAAATGATTAATTTTATATATGAGTTTCAATAAAAACAGCAGCCCACTCTTTCTCTGGAAGAAGGTGCAGAACACATTCATCTCTTGAAGTCAAGTGGAGACAGAAGAAGGAGCTGAATGCTGCGGCTGGAAGCTCACCGCTCTAGCACCTCGCTCTCTATGGACAGCCCCACTGTGGGCCTGTGATGAGCCAGGCTGGGCTCTAGGGGCGCTGTGGGCAGCAGCTGAGCTGTGGATGGACCACACATTTAGTGCTAGAGCAAGGCGAGCCATGAAAACACAGAGTGCTAGGGGCAAGCTATACCTACAGGTTGTCAGGACTAGAGCAAGGCCAGCCCGGTGGTGTCTGGCCTTGGGGTCCTACTATTAAGTGTAGCACAGATAGCTCTGAGAATGGGTTGATTTCAGTGTTTCATCAAAACACCTAGACCTTGCCCTTTGATTCCCTGTCTCGTGCTTCCCTCCTTTTACTATGTATCAACGAAGACTTAGATGGTTCTGGGTTGTCGCCGTCTCTCTGCCAGAAAAGTCAGATCCTGCCTGGTCCCAGATTTCCTTTTATTATGTGCCTACAGGTTTTTCTCAACTCCCCACCTCCTCTCTCAGGATTCCACTGGCTGCATGGGTTGCAGCAGGATTTGGCACAGATTGGTGAGAAAACCTGGAGTTTTTGTTCCAGTTGGGGATAAATGGAATTAGTAAGAGAAACTTGGAACTGGACAGTTCAAGGCACTAAGTGCCACAAGGCTGGGACAGGAATTCTGGGAGAGGGGTTGTAATTTTCAACAGAGTAGTAGGTATGTCTCATTGAGCAGAAGGCATTTTCGGTGTAGTTGGGCAGGTTCTGGGTAAATGCTGGATGATCTTCTTGTTGGGATGGCTGTTCTTTGAGAGAGAAAGAAGAAGAAAGTCAAGGATGACTTCAAGGTGGTGCCCCAAGGCATGGAGAAGTGGAGGGATCATAGCTAGCACAGGAACTCTGTGGGTAGCAAGACCAGAGACAGACTTTTGGAGGTGCTAGGTATGAGAGGTCCTTTAAGTATACAAATGGAGAAGTCCTTCAGGCTTTTGGGCTTCTGAAGGTGGAGCTTGGAGGGAGATCTACGCTCAGCTGTGCACACTTGGGAGTCAAATATAAATGATGTTTAAAGCCAGGACACAGGGTAAGGCTTTGAGATTCACCAGGGCTGGATAGAATAGGGAAATAAAGGCACTGAGGGGCTGGGCTCTGCAAGTGCTCAGCTGCCAGGGCCCTGAGGGACAAGGGGACCTGCAGGGGGGAGCGAGAAGCAGTCACCAGTGAATGGCCAGAGTCCGGGGGAAGAAGAGTGTCCTGTCCTGGCATTACCAGAGGAAAGGACATGGGGTTACTGATGCGGTCATCCAATGCATACGACCCCACTGTGCCGTGGAGAGAGCTGACCATTGGCCTGATCTGTGGGCTGCTGAGAGCTTTAGAGGAGTGGTTTCCATGTAGTGATGGCAGCACAAACCCTGTGCAGGTGTTTTTAGGAGAAAATAATGGAGGTGAGATTGCAGATGAGAGGTGTGGATACTTCCTTGGATGAACTGTGCTATAAGGAAGAGGCAGCAGCTGGCAAAAGAAATGCTTTCAAGAGAAATTACCTAAAGATGAGAGAGAGAGAGAGAGAGAGAGAGAGAGAGAGAGAACATGTGTGCATCAAGTACACTAGAGCAGAGCCAAGGTAACTGGGAAAACATAATCTTAAAGGCTATCATGATGAAATATCAAACTCCAAATTAGCAGATTAGGACTGAGCATTCGTGAGGAGGAATTAAAGTAAGAAGCCTATGTCTTCATGTTGCTCAGACCCCATGAGGCAAGATTGAGCAGGAGATACATTGGGGGATTCTCTTGAAACCCACTAGCCTCTCTTCAGAGAGGAGAGACGGGGAGCCACCATGGTCAGAGTCCATGGCATAGTAAGTTGTACTGACTTGTCATTTTGGTTGCTAGAGATACCTCTTTGTGCTTGGAGAGTGAGAGGGGCCTTCTCTGAACTGTGGGGTCCTCAGCTGCACAGCCAGCGGGAGGGCTTGCCTTGTTAGTACTTTGTGCATGCAAAGCCCTAGAGGGCCGTCAGCAGCAGAAATGGTATCTGCTGTTATGGTAACATGGGCTTCCTCCACCAGTTCCCTACCCATCTTTCCATAATCCTAACTGCAGTGAGTCCTCTAATTACTATTTCATATTTAAGATGCCCCTGTTCAAAGAGCTTAACAGCAGATTTATGGGGTATGATTAAAAACCTACAGTGGATTTTTAAAAATTATTGTAGTAAAAAGCACATCACCCCGGATCTCCCTTTAAAGGCTCCTTGTTGCTTCCGATAGACTTTGGCCATCATGCGCATACGTGCTAGAGTAGCTCAGAAGTCCTCCTTCATCAGTGTCCGTAATTGCAGAGTCTCAGGGCTCTGCATGCCCTGAAATGATTCAGAATGTTTACCTTTCATGGTTATTTTTATTTTGGGTGTGATTTGGGGTGACTCCAGGATTCCATGAAAATTATCTTAATTTTTTCAATGACAGCATCTTTCATGGCCTAAGGAACTCCTGCTAGACCCCACCCCTTTGAGTCTTTGATACGTGTCAGTGTCACCCCATGGAGGACCAAGCTCTGGACATGCAAACCCTGAGGGACCTCCTCCAGCCATACCCAAACCAACGTGCCCTTGCTCTCCCCAGGAGAAATGTGAGGCAAAATGCTTTCCAGCTTTGTAAATCTAAGTCCTGCTTCTGGGCAAATGGAGGGCAGAGAGCATCCTTCATCTGCTTCTTAATCATCTCCAGTTCAACAACGGTTCATGTGTCTGAGTGATGTGTTCTGCTCTCCCACTAATCTATGGAAAGAACTGGGGCTTGACAGGGGCTGGGGTGAGGCCAGGGTCTTCCACTGTGTCACTAGCAGGGTCAAAGCTGTTGACCTCTGAGTGACACATGTTACTGACTTAGGGTCACTGTGCCTTCTAATGTGCAAGTGCATCTTTCACAAAAGATGTAGTTCCTGGTAACTTCTAATCGGTGAACAGCCCACTGGATGCACACACAACTGTCCTTTGCAACGCCCTCTATCACTAACCTCCACTTAGGTGCAGCTTGTTAACAACCTCGAGCTTGAATTCCCTCCTCTGGGCAGGGCTGCTCACCCCTTCTCTGTCTGGCCAAGCTCCTACTTTCATGCAATTAGAACAACCCTCCCCCTTGCTTTCTTCTTCCTGGGACACTCCCACCATCTGAACTGTCTGTTTCTGCTAACCCAAGCTGGGAGTCTGAGGGATGGGATTTTTCATTTCTTTAAACATTTCTTTGTTTGTATGCCAAAATATTCGAATAGATGAGTAACAAAATAAATATTGGGAGAAAATAACATGTACTGGAACTCTTGGGGGATGCACATGTTTGGAAGAAACTCAGTAGATAGCTCATGGCGTTAGGGATGGAGAAGAAATTGAACGCTGGTTATGTGTGTATAAAGAGACACCCACAGTACAGCGTGGAAGGCACTGACAGAAAGTCTTAGAAGATTGCTTAGAAGTGCCCTTGAGCTCACTTTAGAGGCCAAGAACTCCCTATTTGTGAACTCTGGGTCTCTGGATCCATAGGACAATTATAAATTATTGTCTGTATTTTCAAAAAGCCAATATAAGTGTTCATTTAAGACAGCAAAACTGCCCACGTTAATTAAAATATCAAGTTTCTTTGCTTTAGCCTGAAATTATAATTAGCACACTGTGGAAATATTTGTTATCTCAAGTTGATTAGAAGCTTTGATCAGCAGTTATGTGTTTGATGAATAAAACTTGTCAAATGAATTAATTTACTTAGTGAGATTCAGTAGAAAAAATCTTTCAAAGCATGAGGTCTCTGTGGAAAGAGAGAGAGAGAGAGAGAGAGAGAGAGAGAGAGAGATCGAGATCTTGTTGGAGGTAAAACTGGCAAAAATTATATTTAAAAACTTATTTTGCCCAGACATGATGGCACATGCCTGTAACTCTAGCACTCTGGGAGGCTGAGGCAGGAAGCTAGCAAGTTCACGTCCATCAGGGTAACATAGTGACTTAGTGAAGACCCTATCTCAAAATAAGGAATAAAAATGCACTGGGGATGTAGTGTAGGTTCAATGTCTAGTAGTGAAAACATAATGAACAGACAGAAAAATCCCAACCCGAGAGACATGCAGGAGAAGCACGTGAGCCTGAGCAGGACCAGCAAGTGCCCCAGCGCTGCATCCAGCCCCACCACGGCTGGCACCCGCACAGTGACTTCGTTTCCATCATACCAGGCGGCAGCAGCAGGGATGCCGGCCTGCTTAGTGTGCGACTCTCACATGATTAACTTGACATTATCACGATGCAAGAGGGAGCAAGCGGAGACCTGAGTTGAGGCACGGGAAGGTCGCCGTTATGGAGAGAGAACGACTGCTGTGCCGCGCCTGGGGTGGGGCAGAGTGCTGGCCACTCACGCAGGTGACCGCTCACTTGTACACAGAATTGGTACAGGCAGCTGCGTTAGACAGGAATCAAAATCGTCAGAGAGGGCCTGGACGCTTGAGGAGGTCGCCAGAGCATAAAGACATTGCAGTTGTCACTCGAGGTGCATCTGAAGTAGGCCAGGCCTACATGCGTGCCTTAGGGCTGGACACTAACTTGAGATTAGGTTGCAATTCACACCACCTGGCCCAGGAAGTCCAGCGAGGCAGCAGTCCCCCAGCTGGGTGACCAGTGCACCTGGCACCAAAATGCCTTTAGTCCCTCCAGGTGCCCTTGCTACGTGGCTCGCTTCCCCACAAGATTAATATTAGCCGAGCAGCGATACTTGTAACCCTGTCGGTTCATTGCGATCTGGGCCTCACTGGGCCCGCGCTGTGACTCTGTGGTGTAAATCAGCACAAAGGGCCTTGGTCAGACCCCTCCTGTCTCTTGGCAGCTATTTCTTAATGAACTTTTCCTCCTCTTAGCCTCTGCTGTCCCTTAGAATTCACTCTTTGGCATTCAGGGGACACACACTCGGAAAGGATTCCTTTCTCAGTCCCGGTACTCTCAGTACTCTTGCTGCGGCCGAAACCAAGTCTTTGAATGACAAATTCTGAATGGAGAAGGTCTGAGAATTCCTGGTAGAATTTTGGAGGCAGCATGGGAAGTTAGCTTCATGCTGAGACCTTGCTTATCCTTCTCTGAATTGAGGCCTCTACGCCTGTTTTGCTAAGTTGTCTTGACTTACTGTAGGCACAACTAGACCCTCTGCACCATGCCGTGGTGTGGGGTTTGCCCTGTCAAAAAAGCCCTGTCTCTTCTCCTCTGCTCTCACTCCATCCCACCACCTTTCTCCTGCCTGCAGACGTTGCCCGTTTCTCTAAGGACAAAGCCTGCTTGTTAGGCCTCTGTTTTAACAGCTATGATGAAGTGTAATTTCAAGTTGGAACCTAGCTGCTTCCTGCTTCCCTGATTTAAGCAAAACCTGCTGGTCTAACTCTCCTCCTGGTGAGCTCTATTCGCCTCCCGACAGGCTGCAGATGCAATTCCATTTGTGGCAGCGGGAGTTCTTCCTGGGAAGTCAATTCAGAGGAGCCCCAGCTGGGGAAGAGACGGGCAGCAGGCAGGAAGCGACAGTGGAGCCCTTTGCTGAAAGGAGGTGCCAGTGCTTCGCTTTGGGCCCTCAGAAGAGAGCCAAGTGGGAAAGCCCCTGGGTGGGTTCTTTTGTCTTAGGACTCTTGGAGCTCTTCAGCTTTTGTTCCCACGTAATCATATTTTTCTGGAGCATGTGGTAGGTACATATCTTAGTGTGGCTTCACATCTATCATCTTGCTTCGTTCTTTCTAAGAGGGAGCTGGAGCTCATACGCGATAGTGTTTTTCTACTGTAGCAAAGCAAAACCACTCTAGAGAGGTTCGGCAGTAAAGAGCCAGACTGGAAACACCTCGCTGTAGTCCGGTTCTCTCCTTCTCTGATTAGGGAATCTCTATCAACAAAAAGCGATCTTCAGCCCCACAAATTCCTCTCTCCACTTACCCACTTCGGAAGGGTACGCTCTAGATCCTGGCCTTGTTCTGCCGTGGAGCCCAGCGGCTGACATTTCTTCTGCTGAAAAAAAAAATATTTTGATAAAGTAGTTCTTGCATCTGGGAACACTACATTTTGACGGTGCACCTTACCTGGCCCAACTGAACACGGGGCTCTTCATCTGTGTCCTAATTTGCTGTGAGAGGCTTGGGGGAAGGGTGGGTTTGGTTCTCTGGGGTTCATTCCCATTCCCAGGAGGCGTCTCCAGCCAAGACACTTGTGCAAAGAAGAACTCAACCAGAACGGGAACTAAGAGTCCCCTCTAAAGGTGCGTCAGGAAGCTTCGGAGAAGAGCCAGGAGGCAGAAGGCAGGTGCAGAGTTTCTCTCTCCAAACAACATGACCTCAGAGAGCGGTCTTAAATAAAGCGTGGCGCTGACGTTTGGATCTGAAACACACCCCAGTGTCCATGTTGGTTGCCAGCTTGGGGTGCTGCTGGGAGGTGGGAGAGACTCTCAGAGGCAGAACAGACGTGGAGGACATTAGGACCCTGGGTGACATCGGGACCCCAGGCCTTTCTTCACTTTCTCCTCCCTCTCCTGACCACCACGAAAGGAGCAGCACTGCCTGCCATGTGTCCCTGCTACCCTGTGACTCTGCTCGGCGGCGGTCCTGAAGCAGGGACTCAAGCATCCGAAACCATAAGCCAAAACAGACCTTTTCCCTCGTTAAGCAGCCGGTCTCATGCTTTTTGTTACAGTGATGTATGCTAATACAGTCCCCTCACTGCAGCTAAATGCTGTAGGACAAGTTATTAGTTTAGCTGTTAATACATTGTACTTATTCTCTGGGGCATTATGGTGACTCTCTAAGATGAATCCTGTCATTCAGAGATGAAAACATCTCAGCCACGTGGTGGAAGGAAGTACGAGGGGGAAAATAAAATCTCTACACCGTCTGCAAGGGATCCAGGACTTGTGGCCATGATAAAAGGAAGCCGCAGGAATATGTCACTGTTACGGGTTAGCACTGGGGTCAAGTAGCTATCAACATACGGCTTCAGCAGGTTTGCATTCAAATACAATTTTTTAAAAAAAAATTCCAGAAGCTCTTTAAAAGAGCGTATCTTTGTTTTTATCAATGCCTTTGTATAAAAGCATCTATTTGGTATGTCTCTGAGACATTCCAGGCTGCGAGGAGATTTTTCTTCCTCTCAGAGCTATCTCTCACTTTCTGGAGCTCAAGCTCTCTGTTAGGTTTCAGATTAATTACAAGGCCAGGGGTTCCTCGCATTCAGACATCTTCTAGATCTCGGCACCTGAGCTGCAAGGAATAAAATGCTTAAAAACACATTTCTAAAGTCTGATACATGGGGTTCAACCAAGCTCCCCCACTTACTTGCCTGGGCACGTTACATACTCGGTGTCTGAAAAAAAATTTAAAAAAATTCTAAAAAAAAAAAAAAAAAAAGAAATAACCATTTATTGCTAGAAATAACCCAATAGGATCAAATGGATTAACATGCATGAAGCACTTAGAAGCATGTCTTATGCATTTATAAGCAATATATGTATTTTCCACTAATATTATTTATACCTAAAATACCAGTAATATTTCTCTTGGTAATACCTTAGCAGTGCATGTAACATGCATAATGCTTTTTAAAACATTGATACCTTTCATGTAAGTCTCTAGTTGTTCTTTTTCAGTACTGGGATTGAAACTAGGGCATTAGCCCTGAGCTCCCCAATGCTTCTTTTATTTTCTGACAGAGTCTCACTAAGTCACAAAATTGCCTAATCTAGACACAGGATCCTCCTCCCTCAGGCTCTCAGAATGCTGGGATTACAGAGATATGCCACCTCTTTTAATATCTCATTGTCGAAAAGACACCATGAATAACAAGGAAGTGACAAATAGATTTGAAAAGATAATACAAAAATAAGACTGAGAATAATAATGTAATTGAAGAGCCAAGGAAGGACCAAGACCCAGAGCTGTCACATATTTGTGCTAGAGAACCCTGGGATGGAAGACGCAGAATCCGATCTGAATGAGGACTAGATTCTGGGACGAGATGCCGCGGGAAGCCACAGCACCTGCGCCAAATTAGACTGTACTTAATCGTCCAAGTGGGAGCCTGATCCATATCGAGTTTCACAGGCACAGGCTGTCTGTTCTTGCATTGTACTACCCAGTGAGCAGCGAGTTTCAGAAAAGCTATTTATCAATTTCATCCTATTTCTTTCCTGAACGGTCTCCTGTGAAAATAAAGGATCCTGTTCCCCAATGACCTCACATCTTTTATTTTCTCGAGTTCCATTTTCTTTGTTTTGTAAGGAAGGCTTTCTTTTTTTTTTTCCTAGCACTATCTTATTTTTAGCCTACCATGTGGGTAGCCCTCAAGGCATCATTAATTCAGCTTGGATCCCAGTCTGTCTCAAGAAACAGAGACTCAAATGTTGCGAGATCGTCTCTGTAAATCGTGGCGCTGGCTGGGCCACCCAGTAAGTCTTAGGAATCAGGCTTGGTGCTCAAGGCCCTGGCCGTGCGCGTCACACGTGTGAGTGATGCTGACCCACTCTTTGTTTTCTCAGGAGCAGTGAGGACCACGTGGCGGGGTGAAAAGGAGAGGAGCTTGGCCACAGCCTGGCTCACCAGCAGCCCGGTTCAGGTGGGCCGGACTCCGCCTCTCCCTTGCGCCCGCTGGCCCTGGCGCTGCAGCCCCGCTCCGCGCCTGCTCCTCCCCAGTTCCATCCCGTCTGCTCCTCCTTCCGTGCATGATTTTCTGCTCACCAGCAGGCATGTCCTCCCCTGCTGGGGCCGCTTTCTGTAACGGGAAGCTTCGTCTCTGCACTGAGCACGATGAACTCTTTGTCACCTTCAGGAATAATAAGTTCAGGGACCTGCACCGGGACGCGTTCTCTGACTTCGCAGCTGAAGGAGTCCCCTGTTCTCCTGCCTCCAAGCCACCTACATCACTTCTTGTCACACTTCTGTGTCGTTTGACACATACATTGCCATCGATCTTGTCTGCCTTGTTCATTATTGTATTTTCTGCACCAGGAAGTACCTTAATGTAATACAGGCAGACAATAAATATCCTCATATTTTTAGAGTATTCAATATTAACTAAATTACATTACTGATTGTTAAATGTTAAACTATAGTTTCTAACATTCAATGTCACCCTTTGTAATAATATTATACAATTATCTAAACAATAACTACAAGGAATAAAATCCTTTGGAACTGTTGTAACAACTAACAGAGAGAGGATATTTCCAGAGCTACTAAGAAGGAAAACCAAGAACAGAACCACTCTGCTAGGAAACTATTTGAGTTAAATTTAAGTAATTGCAATTTTCAAAGCATGTGAATAAATATAACCAGATGAGTTTAAAAATGATATTTCTAATAATATCTATGGCCAAATGATGCCATGGTATTTTAAGCAGTATCTATAAACAGGTGATGCCTAGTTTTTTGGTTTTTTTTTTTTTTGCCATGCATAGATACAGACATTAGTTAAGTAACTGATGAGATGATTTCATGCCTATTTTTAGCAAGTGTATTTGGCTGAAAAGGCAAGTGAATATCTGCTACATTTAAAGTATCATCATGGAGCCTACATAGTAGATTAGTTTTTAAGATCTATCAGAGTGGCAAGAGAATGACGGAAAGCCCTGGATACAGAGGTGAAGAGGTTTTCATTGTTATTTTCATTCATAAGCTATGAGAGGTGAGGTGAGTCACCCTTTCTCTGTGGTCCTCAGTTTGCTCATCTAAACCCCTGGAATGTGTCAAGGACTATTCTAAGAGTTAAAGCAGGATGGACAGAAGTGCTTTTGGTCCATAGCCACTGTCCCTTAACAGGTGACAGAAGAAAAGTGACTGACATAATAACATTCATTGCTTACTATTTGCATTTATTTTTTAAGAGTTGTTTTACATTTTCTTGAAATATAACAATTTCACATACCAGGAGTATTGTTATGGTTTGTGTCTAGTTGTCCCCCCAAAGCTCATGCAGTCATAGGGTGGGGACTTCTAGAGTATGTGTTAACTCATGATCCACTGGGATTAT